>CAUYRH010141421.1:0-46120 GCA_963574655.1 Perodicticus potto
CTAAATCATTAATTATGTGTTGCCAAGCATCAGTGCTGTATTCTTGTATGCACTAAAAAAAAAGTGCTTTTTTTTTTTTTTTTTTTTTTTTTTTTTTTGCTGTTTTTGGCCAGGGCTGGGTTTGAACCTGCCACCTCTGGCATATGGGTCCAGCGCCCTACTCCTTTGAGCCACAGGCGCCGCCGTAAAAGTATTTCTTAATATCCTGAAATAAACGTAACATGCTATGAGAAATTAAGTACATTCATCCTCATAAATAATAAATAAGTCCAAGTCAGAGTAGAGTATATTTTAAACATGTGTTTATTGTGGGTACTGTCCCATCAGAAGTATTTGTCAGTGTTTTACAGAGAATATGTAGAAAAAGCAACTTAAAACATTATACTCATAGTGAAAGTTAATTGGCCTTTTAGAAATGAGGCACGACGGCATTCCTAGGTGGGCTTATCCTGGCTCCCAGGCAGCCGTGCGGCTCAGAGACGCTTGGTGGTGTGGCTCTGCACCTCACCATCCCAGCTGTGCTGCAGAGAAGTGCACTGCTGAATGGCTTCTCGGGCATCAAGGACTTGGCCACGTGCAAGTCTGAACAGCTCTCAGGTCTGAGACCGTTTGCAAAATTGAGGGATGATTTCTTTCTAAGAATTTTTAAAACACAAAGTAGTTTTTAGGCATTTATTTAATTTTGCTGGAGCATATAGGCATACTAAATTGTGTCATTAAACCAACCGATCTTAATTCTCAAGTAAAGTCAAAGAACACTAATGCAAACTCAGCATCTCCAGCCTCCTGTCATATTTCCCCATTACGTGCTGGCCCCCAGAACATCCCCAGGAGGACAGCTCAGTATCAGGTGCTGTGCTAGCCCTGTCCTCAGATGCTTCCGTGGAAGAGTCTGACCTGACTGAGCCAGAAGTCAGGGCAGGGACTGTAGGATGGACATCAGGAGGTGTGGGACAGTCTGAGGGGCAGGCAGTGTCCTCTTTGGAAGCTTTTCTGTGAAGTGAAGCCTAAGAAATCCATGTGACCAGGACCTGGCAGGCTGCCCCCGGATCCCCCAGTACACTTGTGTGGGATCGATCCTTCTGCCTCCTGCTGTCATCTTAGTCTAGCTCCAAGCCCCTGTCTGGTGTGTCCCCGTATGGTAGTCACAATGCCATCCTGTCCCAGTATCGCAGGCAGAGGAGAGGAGGCTTGTTTTATTCCACAGAAAAGTGTATGACAGTGCACTTGGGAAGCCCTCTGGGTGGCGGGCCTGGTGTTGTAGAACACCGAGATGTGGTCAGCAAGGTGTCTGCTCTCAGTTGTTGTAGGAGCACCCCATATTCATTGTGAAATGATCCTTCGTCCAGGTAATAACTGTTTTGCACAATGTGTGTGGTTCTGTCTGTAAGAGCACATCAGTATGATTTGTCTCTGTATGAATTTCAGAACTACAAGCGCCATATGGACGGCATGTATGGGCCCCCAGCGAAGCGCCACGAGGGAGACGTGTATGGGGTGCAGTATGGCAGCCAGCAGCCCGAGCTGTACAACCAGTATGGGGGCGCCTACTCGGGGCCGGACAGGAGGCCCGTGCAGGGCCAGTACCCCTACCCCTACAGCAGAGAGAGGGCGCAGGCCCCAGGCCAGGTGCAGGCACACGGGGTCCCGCCACAGATGATGGGGGGCCCCATGCAGTCTTCCTCTGGTGAGGGGCCTCAGCAGAACATGTGGGCGGCCCGCAACGACATGCCTTACCCCTACCAGAACAGGCAGGGCCCTGGCGGCCCTGCTCAGGCCCCTCCTTATCCAGGCATGAGCCGCACGGACGATCTGATGGTCCCTGACCAGAGGATAAATCATGAGAGTCCGTGGCCTTCTCACGTCAGCCAGCGTCAGCCTTATATGTCGTCTTCAGCCTCCGTGCAGCCCATCACGCGCCCACCGCAGCCGGCTTACCAGACGCCACCGTCACTGCCAAATCACATCTCCAGGGCTCCCAGCCCAGCGTCCTTCCAGCGCTCCCTGGAGAACCGCATGTCTCCGAGCAAGTCCCCCTTCCTGCCCTCCGTGAAGATGCAGAAGGTCATGGCCACTGTCCCCACGTCCCAGGTCACCGGGCCGCCCCCCCAGCCACCCCCCATCAGAAGGGAGATTACCTTTCCTCCTGGCTCAGTGGAAGCGTCCCAGCCAGTCTTGAAACAAAGGCGAAAGATTACCTCAAAAGATATCGGTAAGAATTCCAAAGATTTTCTCCCTGAAATGAATTCCAATTGCAATGCAGATTTTTAATTTCAGTTGAGACGTAGGCCTTGTTAATCTCAAGGGGATGAGGTTGTGACTAGAAATTATCAGGACTTGCTTTTATGTAGGACTACTCATTGGAAACTGCTAATCTGAACTGAGAAACACTGCCAGAGAAGAGCTTGAATTGAAGTGGCAGCTTTACGTGTGTGACATTTGAGCTCCAAGTAAGAGATCGGGTATCCTTGGCAATTATATACTATGTTTTGGGCTTAAAGATTTGACCCTAACCAGGCCCTTAATCTCTGCAATCTGTGCTGAACAGACCCACGGTGAGGCTAATGAAATGCTAAAGGTGACCTGAGAGAATTTGATGCAAACCATTCTATAATTTCATAACAACCTACAGTGAATTTCCCTGGGAAGAAGTTGAAGCTTGGATGTGACATGCAGATTGGTAGATGACACAGCACACAAGAAATGCCATGCTCTGGTACACGGGGTTGCCGCCAGCCCCAGGCACTGGGAGGCATGGGCTGAGGAACTGTGTCACCTGAATGCCGGTGTTGCTTGTTTATTCTCCATAGGATGTTCCGAATGCTAATCGGAAATCGGGACCATCTGGGAGTGCACCCCCATTCTCCGTGTTGTTGTGGAAGTACTTGTCACACAGCAAGGAAAATAATAGATCTGGGTTGCATAAGAAAAAATTTTGCAAAAAATCTCGAAATCCCTTGACTTTGACCATTTGCAGTGATTAGAAAATTAAAGATACTAAATTAATGATAATAAAGGTATTTTCAGTCATTGGACTTTAAGGGAATAGAGAAAGAAAGGAGTTTTTATGTATGGGGGTAATAGGGAAAAAAGATACAGGCAGATGCTGAGCACCACTTTATAGAGAAGCTGTGTGTGTTTGTGTGTGTATGTGGATGTGTAAATTAATATGTCTAAAATTCCTACAAAAATTCTTAGGGCCTGTTATTCAGTGTCTTCAGCCTTGGGAAGTGTGTGTTCCTTATTTTAAGAAGAAAGTTTTACTTTTCTATTATAAAAGTATACGTGCCTCGCTTTGAACATTTGAAAAAAAAAAATTAAAAATAGAGGCAGAAAAGTCCTGGTGCCTTCCCCACATGGAGGGGTGCCCCCTGAGCAGGTGCTCTCTGCCATCGTGGGCTCCTGTGGGCCCTTCTGCCAGCTTCCAGAGATGGCTTTCCTTGAAAGTTCAGGTGCCGGCTGAGCGTTTTCCCCTCCCCACCTCACATGGCAAATGTCACAAACTTCGTGCAATCCTCTTGCTTTTTCTTCAATAGCAGGAGTAGGGAAAACGACAAACAGCACAGCCCAGTAGTTCCTCGGCTCTGCTGCGCTCGGGAAACATGAGCTGCCAGAGTGCTGACACCTTCATGAGAGAAACCGTCTTCCACGAGGCGCAGCGTGAGAAAGGCAGGGCTGTCTGAGGGTGTTCTCTTCTGGAACTCGGCTTTGCTTTGATAGTCTACATACGTGGTAGCCTTCCAAAGACAACCACCTTGAGACACTTGTGATTAGAGAAGGCAAAAGAAGACAAACACCCCTTTTATTTGTTTTTTTGACTCAGTTATTAAAACCCTGAGTACATCACTGCAGGCTTGGGTGAACAAAAGAAACAAATGGGAGACGAGAAAGGACCGCTTTTGTGCTTAAGCACGTCACCTCTAGAAGCCCTTTGGGCTCATGTTTAACCAACAAACCAAAAGATGTTAACGAAAGTTTCTTAGTGCTGCTTATCACCTCCATTTAAAATAAGAAAATAATCGTATTTAACTGTACCCTTGGAGCATTTGCTGGAAATCAGTATTGACCAGAAGAGTCTCCTTCTTTGGTTACTGTATCTTCCTTCCTGCGGAGTTCACATGAATGACATCCTCCCTCTCTCTCATCCTCAGTTACTCCTGAGGCCTGGCGCGTGATGATGTCCCTTAAATCAGGTCTTCTGGCTGAGAGTACTTGGGCTTTGGACACTATTAACATTCTTCTGTATGATGACAGCACTGTTGCTACTTTCAATCTCTCCCAGGTAAGCCAACACCAAGCCAAGTAATGACCAAATTAGAATATTAGAAAACTAACCAGTACATGCTTACGCTTGAACGAGTGCCTAAATTAATTGCTTACTCCCTCACACCGTTAATCATTGCAGTTGCTACAAACCAGCCTTCATCAGCGTGTAGTGGTCTGGGACAGTATACCTTTTAGTCTTTAGTATATACCATACGTATTTCTCATAAGAAACCCGGGGTGGGGACGGGTGTTGTAGGTGATAGTGAAGGTAAATTGTTTCAAGCAATGGCCAATGGAAATGAATCCGAAAGTAATGAAATTGTACCTGCTGTCAGTGTTGGAAACACAGTTGCAGTGGGATGGTACCCTACTCACCAGGAGGATTTGGGATTTTTCTTTTAATTAAAAAGCAGTTTAAAATTAAAAATATTTTATACTACATAAAATATGTAGACATACACAGAACAGTTTAAGGTACCCTGCATTCAGCTAAAATAGTTAGGAACTCAGGGCCACGCTTGTTTCTTGGTCTGTGCGCTCCCATTTCTACCGCTCAGGTTATTTTGATGCCACTGCTTTTAATGAGTTTGAGACTCCTCTGTTCAGAGTTAAGCTTAAAGTAGGTCCTTTTTTTTTTTTTTTTTAAACAAGTGAACAGTTTATTAAGAATTAAATAAAGGTATGATGTGATACAGTTCAAGCAAGACACTCAAGATAGGTATAATAGTACTACTCACACAAAAACTTAAATTTCACCTGAAAAAAAATCACAAGACAAAAGAGAAAGCAATTTCACTGTTACAAAATAAGATAAAGTAGGTTCTTAGCATAAGAGCTGGAAGAGAAAAAGAAGAACTGAAGTTTAGGGAAAATGCCCTGGAATCAACTGGGCTGTATGCTTTTAAATAGATATTTAGAAATAAAAATGAGAAAAGGTTATTTGTCCTACAGTGGATGAATGACTCTCTACTTTCAGCAAAAAGTAGCTAAACCACCTAATTTCCTTTCTCCTATTGAAGTAAGACCAGAATCTCCCACTTCTTTTTTTTCTCATTTAAGTCTTCACTCTAGCCCAGAAAAGTACTTTTTCAGTTGATAGAAGCTGCCTTGATAAGGTCATAAGCTTGCCCTGAGGTCTACTTTAGCAGAAAATAAGCATAAAAAAAAATTTACACTGTTTGTAAGAATAATTAACTTTCATTCCTATGATAGGTAAACTGTTGTTGTTTACATATTTTCATAACCAGAATTGCTTTATTAACTTTCCCTTTTCCCCTGGGAAAAAAGTAGACACTTAAGAGTGAGGGAAAGTCTGCTGGGAGCGCCTTCGGCACCCTGAGTCGTGTCGTGCTGGTGTCTGCTCCACACCCCGACAGCAGGGTCTGAAAGTGTTGCTGATTTGTATAACGTCTTCACAGAGCCTTCCTTTGTACCACTGATTCTGGACAGGCCTTAACATGGTGAGGGGGTGCTGGGGGAGGGCCTGGCAGTGGCGACTCATGGAGTGTTTTGGGTATTTCTCGATATAAACATTTGCTTGAAGAAAACCAAACTTGTTCTCATAGACAGTGGTTCTTACATACTGGCTTTGTCTTTGAGCTAGAGTTGTGAATGATTGGAATGTAAAATTGTATTTTGTGAAACACTCCAATTCATTTATCGGGGGCTAAATTGATCTGTTTTTAATTTTCAGCATTCATGAGCTACTACACTGCTGAAATTATCTTCTCCGAAAGATATATAGGGAATATAAATTAGGGTAACCTATAGCACCTGAGACAGAAATAACCATAAAATCCTAAGAATAATAACCATAAAAATCCTGGCAAGCAAGGCTCAGATAAATAATAGAAGAGAACAGTCACTTTGGGCAAAAGAGTCTATAAAATCCACATCCGCCCTCTTCTAATAATCAGTGTGTTGTATCTAAATCAGAACAAAAAGGTAAAGGGCAGCAAAGCAGTCCCCCATTGAAAACAATAGAAATATGAAAATAAAAAGTAAGTTTTTGTGTCAGTAGTAGTGTAAGAAAGCAAGCAGCAAAGAAGAAACATGCTAAATGTTCGTTTAGTTAATGTCCGATTCAGGAAGTTAGTTCTGACTGAGCATCACTTTATCATTCATGGCCCAGCCAAAAAGGGATGGAAACATATGTGAACATACCATAAAAATGCCCTGTTAGAGCTCAGGGTTGTCGTCCCTTTCGGTTATACAGGATGTCATGACATTGCACCTGTTCTTTCTCCCTCTTCTCTTCTCCAGTTGTCTGGATTTCTCGAACTTTTAGTCGAGTACTTTAGGAAATGCCTGATTGACATTTTTGGAATTCTCATGGAGTACGAAGTGGGAGACCCCAGCCAAAAAGCGCTTGGCCACAATGCAGCGAGGAACGAGGACAGCCAGTCTCTGGCAGATGATTCTGAGAAGGAGGAAGACGACGCTGAATGTATTGACGACGACGAGGAGGACGAGGAGGACGAGGACGAAGACAGTGAGAAGGCAGAAGCCGAAGATACGAGCAGTGCTGCTCTGCCCACTCCAGACGCTGCTGCAGCCCCACAGGAGAAGCCCAAGCAAGCCAGCAAGTTTGACAAGCTGCCAATAAAGATAGTCAAAAAGAACAACCTGTTTGTCGTTGACCGATCTGACAAGCTGGGGCGCGTGCAGGAGTTCAGTAGTGGGCTTCTGCACTGGCAGCTCGGTGGGGGCGACACCACAGAACACATTCAGACTCACTTCGAGAGCAAGATGGAAATTCCTCCTCGCAGGCGCCCACCTCCGTCCTTAAGCTCCACAGGTAGAAAGAAAGAGCAGGAAGGCAAAGGTGATTCTTCTGAAGAGCAGCAAGAGAAAAGCATCATAGCGACCATCGATGATGTCCTGTCTGCTCGTCCCGGGGCCTTGCCCGAAGACGCAAACCCTGGGCCCCAGACGGAAAGCAGTAAGTTTCCCTTTGGTATCCAACAAGCCAAAAGTCACCGCAACATCAAGCTGCTGGAGGATGAGCCCAGGAGCCGGGACGAGACTCCCCTGTGCACCATCGCACACTGGCAGGACTCGCTGGCCAAGCGCTGCATCTGTGTGTCAAATATTGTCCGTAGCTTGTCCTTTGTGCCTGGCAATGATGCCGAAATGTCCAAACATCCAGGCTTGGTGCTGATCCTGGGGAAGCTGATTCTTCTTCACCACGAGCATCCCGAGAGAAAACGGGCACCGCAGACCTATGAGAAGGAAGAGGACGGGGACAAGGGGGTGGCCTGCAGCAAGGATGAATGGTGGTGGGACTGCCTCGAGGTCTTGAGGGATAACACACTGGTCACGTTAGCCAACATTTCTGGGCAGCTAGACTTGTCTGCTTACACGGAAAGCATCTGCTTGCCAATTTTGGATGGCTTGCTGCACTGGATGGTGTGTCCGTCTGCAGAGGCACAAGACCCCTTCCCAACTGTGGGACCCAACTCGGTCCTGTCGCCTCAGAGACTCGTGCTGGAGACCCTCTGTAAACTCAGTATCCAGGACAACAATGTGGACCTGATCTTGGCCACTCCTCCATTTAGTCGTCAGGAGAAATTCTATGCTACGTTAGTTAGGTACGTTGGGGATCGCAAAAACCCTGTCTGTCGAGAAATGTCCATGGCGCTTTTATCGAACCTTGCCCAAGGGGATGCGCTAGCAGCAAGGGCCATTGCTGTGCAGAAAGGAAGCATTGGAAACTTGATAAGCTTCCTAGAGGATGGGGTCACGATGGCCCAGTACCAGCAGAGCCAGCACAACCTCATGCACATGCAGCCCCCGCCTCTGGAACCACCTAGCGTAGACATGATGTGCAGGGCAGCCAAGGCTTTGCTGGCCATGGCCAGAGTGGACGAAAACCGCTCCGAATTCCTTTTGCACGAGGGCCGGTTGCTGGATATCTCGATATCAGCTGTCCTGAACTCTCTGGTGGCATCCGTCATCTGTGACGTACTGTTTCAGATTGGGCAGTTATGACACACGTGAGAAGCAAGCATGTGTGAGTGAAGATAGAGGGTCGCATATAACTGGCTGTTTTCTGTTCTTGTTTATCCAGCGTAGGAAGAAGGAAAAGAAAATCTTTGCTCCTCTGCCCCATTCACTATTTACCAATTGGGAATTAAAGAAATAATTAATTTGAACAGTTATGAAATTCATATTTGCTGTCTGTGTGTATAAGTACATCCTTTGGGGTTTTTTATTTCTTTTTTTTTTTTTTTTAACCAAAGTTGCTGTCTAGTGCATTCAAAGGTCACTTTGTTTTTCACAGATTTTCTTTTTAATGTTCTTTTCCATGTTGATTGCATTTTTGGGGAAGCGAATTGACTTTAAAGAAAAAAGTTGTGGCTAAAGATGGGAAAATTTCGCCACACTGAGGAAAAAGGGTGAAAAATTATCGATTTCCTATGTGTTTTATTCTTCAGAGAATGAAAAAAAAAAAACAACAACAACAACTGTATCCCATCACCCAAAGCTCTGTGCAATAGAAATTTCTAGAACTACAGGTAGGGGCTCAAGGAGGTGTGTCAGTCAATAGTCAGAACTATGAAATGATACTGGTTTCTCCACAGGAAAATGGTTACATTAGGCTAGGAGCAAAAACAATGTTTTTAAGTTAAGACTGAAAATACATACCTGACAACGATCAACGGAAATTGCTTCCTCACCACTACCATCATGTCTGCTGTCCGGCGTTTGCCCTTCCACATGACAGTTCTTCACAATTCCTTTAATCATTTTTTAAATATTTTTTTTTACTGCCCATGGGCTGTGATGTATATAGAAGTTGTACATTAAACATACCCTCATATTTTTTCTTTTTTTTTTTTTTTTTTTTTTTTTTTAGTACAAAGTTTTTAGTTTCTTTTTCATGATGTGGTAACTACGAAGTGATGGTAGATTTAAATAATTTTTTATTTTTATTTTATATATTTTTTCATTAGGGCCATATCTCCAAAAAAAAAAAAGAAAAAAGAAAAAAAAGAAAGAAAAAATACAAAAAACAAAAACAAACAAAAAACAAAAAAGAGGGTAATGTACAAGTTTCTGTATGTATAAAGTCATGCTCTATTTCGGGAGAGCAGCTGATCACAATTTGCTTCATAAATCAAGGTGTGGAAATGGTTGCGTATGGATTGATTTAGAAAATGGTTACCAGTACAGACAAAAAATAGAAAATGAAAAAAATACAACTAAAAGGAAGAAACACAACTTCAAAGATTTTTCAGTGATGAGAATCCACATTTGTATTTCAAGATAATGTAGTTAAAAAAAAAAAAAGAAAAGAAAAACTTGATGTAAATTCCTCCTTTTCCTCTGGCTTAATGAATATCATTTATTCAGTATAAATCTTTATATGTTCCACATGTTAAGAATAAATGTACATTAAATCTTGTTAAGCACTGTGATGGGTGTTCTTGAATACTGTTCCAGTTCCCTTCAAGTGGTTTCATAGTAACCGAGTTATTTACAAGAACTAGGGGAAATACGGCTGTGTCCTCTCTTTATAATACCCAGCGTTTGGAAGAGACCATTCGGGGTTACCTACTTTACAGTGGGGAGCAACTATTTGATTTTCTCAAATTATGTAGCTAATTAGTCTTTTTTGAAGCAATTAACTCTAGCAACATTGAGGTATGGTAATTTTCAGTATCTGTGGGGTGTGGCTGCCACCCCACTCAAGGTGAGATCGCAAAAGCCTACTGGCCTGAAATTGTAACACTCTGCCATTTACTAACTTCGTCTTGATTTTAATCAAAGCTCAGTCTATTCCATGTTTCTTCTGTGTGCCTCAAAGTCTTGCATTTAGTTTACTCCACTGTGTATAATATTTATATTGTGCAATGTTAAAAAGAATGTGTTATATTGTATGTGGTGTACATAGTGCAAAGTGATTATTTCTATTTCAGGGCATATTATTCTCATATTCCTTCCTACCTGGTGCACAGTAGCTTTTTAATACTAGTTACTTCTAACTTAAACTTTTTCTTCCTGGGTCATTGACTGTTATTGTGTAACAATCAATTCTTTGAAACTGCTGCACAATGATGCTGTGAGTGGACCCCTCCTTACTCTGATTCTACCTCTTCCCCCACTCCCTACAGACACTGCACACTCAGAATTCCCAGCCCTTGCCCATCCCCATTATCTCGGTTCGCATCACTCCAGTAACATATGGGAGTTAAACAAGAACTTGTAGTTATAATCAGCATGAGACGTGACTCCCTCGTGTCACAAGGAAAAAATATTTTCTGCAAGCAGTCTCTCATCTGTCAACTCCCACATTACTTAGTCTTCTTACAAAACAATGCAGCCAAATATATGTTGAGTTAAGAACCCATTTATAATTCTACTTTAAATACATCTGCTTGCTAAGAACAGATCTTACTGCTCCATGCTTAAAATATGGAGATCTGTAAGGGGGAATTCAATATTCTAACTCCTCTCTTACAGAGAATGAATAAAACATGTATACAACATCGAGTTCTTTGGTCTATCAGAAGAGTGAAATGCTTACAAAAGATTGTTGTTGTCATGGTTTGAGTTGTAACTGACACCCAGAATCTGACCATTGAGCAACAAGTTTTTATATATGCAGATATGCAACACAATCTCTAGAATAATCCTGGAGGATAGTAGCATCCTTTCTACACTCTCACCCCTGAATCAAGACTTACAGAAGCCCACGAAGCATTTACAGCCTGCTTGAGATCATCTTGCCTATAAACTGAGTTATTGCTTTGTCCTAAAAATTAGTTGTTTTTTTTTTCTATGAGGCTTTTCAGAAATTTACAGGATGCCCATACTTTAAATGTGTACCAAAAAAAGATAAAAATAAAGGTGCAAAGAAAGTTTAGTATTTTGGAATGGTGCTATAAAGTTGAATCTGTTGGTATTTGAGTGAATTTTTTAATGTCACATAAGAGACATTATTGGGTGGCATCTGCTCAGAGCTATTCAGAATGTTCTGTTTGAGGTTGAGAACGATAGAGAATCAGTGTTCACTGATGAGGTAGCCAGTTCAAAGACTAAGCTGTTTTTTAAAAGTCATAACAATGATTTTTTTTAAAGGGGATGTGGGTAGTCTTACACAATGTAAGCTATTAACTACCTCTTTTATGAAAAGAAGGTAGCCTTTGCCCTGAAATCCGTCCATTTAAAAACTGTTGGAAATCTTTGATTTCCTATCAGACCCCTGCACCAGTTCCCGTGTGTGTTCATCGACAAGGAAGCAAAGAAAATATTACAAATTAGCCAAAAAGGAACAGTCCAGACACCACACATTCTTCTTGCTGAGTTCTGCTATTCTCCTTTCCCTGGAGAGCTACAGTACCACCCTGCCCCGGCACCCCTGGTGCCACCCTAAAAAACCGAGAAGTAAACTTCAGCTTCATGGTCAGGCGAGCTTTTTAAGAGTCTGCTAAGTATTTTTGGTAGCAGCGTATCATCTGCTAAGATGCCGCGTTCTTAATGAATTTGACAGAGATGCGCTGAGCATAAACTGGGAATGTGCCAGGCTCTGTTCTCGACTCCGAGGGGCCATCAGTGAACACCAGCCCTGTTTCAGTTCCATTCTGGTCTTTCGTGTCAAATAATTACAGAAATAAACTAGCCTTCCAAGTAGTGTTTAAACATTGACAACACTTCGAAGCTCAGTGCTTGTACATCCAAACACTCCTTATATAAGAAGTAGGAAGTCTCTAGCTGTTGTGAATCGGGGGTGGCGAGAAAAGCTCGGGGCTGTAGTCAAGAAGACTTGGCTGAGCGTCACTTGCAGCGTGGCCTGTGTGCTCCACAGACATCTGAGGCCCGTCCCAGCTCAAAGGAGCCTCAAGAGCATCTGGTCGGTCCCTGGCCTGCTGGGGCTCCCAGGAGGGTGCTTTTGAGCCCCAAAGTGGACAGAAAAGCACCCCAGCTACATGCCCAGTCCTTGGAAATGTGGAGACTAGACCTGACAAAGACCTGATTCCTGGCTTCCTGCTCCCAAGTCTGAGCTTCCAGGTGCATGCCTGGGGTCTCCAGCTTCCGCCCACAGCTTCCCATCCGGTTTTTGTTTCAAGATGGTCTGAGTCTTGCATTCCTCCAAAAATGCCACATTCATTCACCTGGAACCCTGAGGGAAAGTTGTCACGTTGGGGGGTGATACCAAGCATGTCCCAACTCGTTTTCTTCCCAAATCTGACTTCAGGGACTGAAGTTCTTACCCTTGCTTTTTCCAAAGTGCATTCTAAAGAACAGAAGAGATCTCGAAAACATCTCTTGGCAACAGATAATGCATATTACCTTACTAAAGGCAAAGATCATGCAGAAAATATGCATGTTTATCCCAAACATTTAACCCTGGAAACTTTTTTTAAAAAAATAATAATTTCCATAAGCATGATGCAGAGCCTCAGGAAATACCTGTGTCACTGAGGGGTCACGCCCAACTTTGCTCCTGAGCTGCCGTGTCCCTGTATCCATCCCTCACACTGACAGGAAGACGTCCTCATTGAAGAAGACAGCATGGGGCCCTTGCTTGGCTATCTCTTTGACCTTCCTGAACCTCAGTTTCCTCACTCATAATGCAGGCATGGACTCGGGATTCGTGAGGTGTAAGTCAGACTGTGTGGTAAGGCTAAGCTTATAACACAAGTGGCCAGTTGTGTTACACCCAAACATACATGCAATTGTGCACACTTGGCTCAGTGCCCTGAAGTATGTTTCACACAGTTTAAAATGAGGCCTAAGGCCGTGGGCAGTGGCTCACACCTACAACCCCAGAATTCTGGGAGGCCAAGGCGGGCGGATCACTTGAGCTCGAGAGTTTGATACCAACCTGAGCAATATTGAGACCCACCCCCCCATCTCTACTAAAATTAGAAAAACTGGCCAGGCGTCTTGGTGAGTACCTATAGTCCCAGCCACTTGGGAGGCTGAGGAAGGAGAATCACTTGAGGCCCGAGTTAAGGCCTAAGAGAGCATTTTCATATTTTCATAACCAGTCACACTTTATTGTTTTGGGTTTTATAGTAAAAGCCTCGAAAGCTTGGTGTGTTGATGGCCCACGTTTAGTGCCAAGAGTGACTGTGCAGTTTCTCCAGGCAGGGTCAGCACCGTGGTGAGAGACACCCCAACCCCTTTTATGCAGACCTGGTGGAAGCGAATCTGTAGACCAGAGGTGGCAGTAAATTTGCTCTGCCCTGCCCTGCCTCGGCCTTCTAAAACACAAAGTGGTTTGTAACACCTTCCGAGGGTCACACGTGGGAGGTGGCCAATCATGTGTTTTATCTGATACTCGTCATCTGACAAGGGGCAGAGAGCACTTCCCTAAAAAGGAGCCACACCCCATACCTGGCAGGCCATGACTCTGCTGGCCACCGGAGTGCAGTTTAAAGTGCTCCTCACTTCTGTGTAAGAGTAAAGACAGGTAAATAAAGGAAGCTGGAGTGCTGATCTTATGCAGAAATTTGGTATTTAGCTGGCCTTGGATCTATAAATTAGATTTTCCTAAGGAATTAAGATAATCTAGACTTGGAGGCAGCTTCTCGAAGACAGCCTTCTCCAAATGAAGTCCTTCAAGCAAGGACCACGGTGCTTGGAGGCGGCCTCTTGGTATTTGCTGGCCACTTCACATCCCGAGGGTTTTTTGTACTTGAAGGAATTGCAGGGCTCTCAGTGGCTTGAGTATAGCACATCATTACACACATCCCCCCAAAATCAGAAGCAGAGGTTGGGCACAGTGGCTCACGACAGAGGCAAGAGAATTGCTTGAGCTCAGAAGTTTGAGACCAGTCTGAATAAGAGCAAGACTCCATCTCTAAAAAATAGCCAGGCACCTGGCTGTGGTGGGCACCTGCAGTCCCACCTACTCAGGAAGCTGAGGCAGGAGGGTCACTTAAGCCCAAGGGTTTGAGGTTGCTGTGAGCTATGATGCCACTACGACACTCTACCCAGAGCAACAGAGTGAGACACTGTCTCAAAAAAAGAAAAAGAAAAGGCTGACACATTCATTAGAGCAATGACATGCTGAGCTGGAACCAGGCTGAAGCCAAGAATGTGTACGTACCCAAGAAATCGTTAAAGCTTTACACAAAATCCAGAAGTGACCAGGACCTTTTAAAACAGAAGCTGTGACGTATATGAGCCACAGGTCAGAGGGAGAGAGGAGTCTTTGTTCATACACCATGCAATGCTCACTTAGCATCTGGGCCTCTATCAAAATGACATTGTTCACATCTAAACCCAAATCAGGAAAGGTGGGCAGCCCTGTCTCTGTGTGGCGGGCTCTTCCAAGGGTCTCTCCTTGCTGTCATTAGAACCCTCAAGGTTTCCACCACCGAGAAGTAGAAGGCAGAAGATGGGAAATAAGCAGATGGTGTTGAGGTCTCTCACCTCTGGACTTCCCTGGGCCTCCTCTCTCCTTCTCAAGTCCAAGTCTCTGTGAAGTCCTATGAGCAACTCGAGTTTCAGGCCCTGAAAGCCACAGATCGTCGTCCAAGGACTAAGACTGCCAAGGAACATCAGGTGAATTTTCTGCCCACTGGGATCGTCAAATACGTAGACGTTTTACTGCAATTTAAATTTCTTTGAAAAGTACTTTGGACCCTATAAAAGATACTTGATGAAAAATTCAAATTCTACCATCAGAGTTAACCTGCTGGCTAAACTTTTAAAATGGAGATTCATAGTCATCAGGGAGTGGGCCCATCCACTGGCAGGACATTCAGCCCTGTGTTGATGTAAGTGCTCTTGGGAACATCACTAACGTGGGGCTGTTACAGTATGTGGGTCATTACGAAAGTGATGAGATACACATAAATCAAACATAAAGTCTGCACAGTGGAAACAAACGAAGCCCTCCCAGCAGCAGGGATAAGCGGAGCAAGTTGAAACTTGCACGCGTGAACCAGAAAGGACACTGTTGACTGTGTTCCTTGGAAGTGAAATAACGGACCATAACATAGTCTGTCCCAGAACTTTTCATAGTGATCTTCCTGTTCTACCATAAGTGGCCTCTTTGATGCCCTTGTTAGATAACACTTAGGGTTCTAATTTCATGGTTTCTTTTTTTTCATATTTCACGTTTCATTTGCCCACTGAGACTTAGAAGAAGCCACCTGAGGAATTCCAAGTGACAAAGGACATTTGGGGAAGACACTATTTGCTTGTGTTTGCCTCTTGGCTATAAAAACACTGGCCTTGTAGGAGAGCTTATTTATTCCTGGGGGGAATGACGTGGTGTATTTTAACACTGTGAAGAAGAATACATTTAGCATGATAAAAAGCATTTACCCGTAAGTGCAATGCTTGTTTTGTTGGTTCAGTGTGTTTTTCACCAAATGGTGTGAACATATGGCCAGTGCTTCTCTTGGCCATAGGATCTGAAGGGAGAAGACTCCTGATGGCAAAGAGCCACAGTGATTTGTCAAGATGAGTTTCAATTCCAAAGGGGAGCTCAGAGTGAAGGCCTCTCTCAGCCAACTTTTTATGTGCAATCCCCTCTCCCCATATTGAGCATTTGATGTCTGCTATGTGGGTAATTGAAGATTGGAATACATCTGGAAAAAAAAATTGGGTTTTGTTAATTAGTGGAAGTTCATCTTGGTTGGCCCTGTTTTCAAAAATTAAATTTGATATATTAGTTTGGGGGCTCAGTACTGAGCAATCACATCTTGATATGAACTGGCATCTCTTCCCACCTCCCCAGAATCTGTCTTTAACAGCCCTTGTTAAGTGGTGAGATTCCTACGTGCTGTAAATTGCCTTCAGTCTGATGCTTGTAGGGTATCGCCCTTGCATTCTTGAAGAACGCTTGCAGACTTGCCTGGCTTCCTCTATGCAGCTAGTGGTGAAGAGTCTGTTGTTTTCTATTTTCAGGATGGAGGGGGAGCTCCTACCCACCCCCACCACTTCTAAGGCATGGGAGGTGAGGGAGCAAGACCTCTGGAGTTGCCAAGGGATCCAAGACCCAACTGGGTCTTCCAGGAAGACAGGTGTCTTGCCAAGGGACCCTGATTCAGAGCCTGCTGGCTGCCCTCCCACTTCTGTGTTGTTCCCTTGGTGTAACACAGGGGTGTGTCATGTACTAGACGTGTAATCAACCATCCTGTTTTTTCATTCCAACAACACTGAACACCACCACCTGCCTACTGGGTCCACACACACGTAGGTGAGTACAAACCGCTAGATGTGTTGGAGGTGGTCGTGATGTACAGCTGTGCTCAGGGTGCCCTGGATGGACACAGAGAGGAGTCCAGTCCACTCAAAGGGGCAACCAGGAAGGCTTCCTGTAGGAGGCTGCTTGTGTAGGAATGGGACTAAGAAAAGGAGAAGGCATTCTTACCCAGGCAGAGAGATCACTATATACGAGGAAATTATGAAAATCTTGGGTATTCTGGATTCTAAAAGAAATCAAGAGTTCAATCGAGGGTTTTGAGGGCTCTGCGGGAGGGAGTGGGGAGGAACAGGCCAGAGGAGAAGGGAGCAGGGCAAGCCCAGTGCCTTCACGTGCTCCCTGAGAAGGTGGCCTTGGCAAACTACTTAACGATTGAGTAATGGCAACAGCAGAATTAGCCCCTCAGTTGGAAGAACGCAGAGTCTGAAGAGTCCCCCTCGCAACACCCAGCCCCGGAGAGCCTATCTGCACCAGCCGAGAAAGAACACCACCCTGTTACCCCCCACGGTCAGGGCCTAGCTGTCCAGAGTGTCTCACCAAGAGTTCATATGAAGATGGACAAAATGGGCATTTTCCTTTTCTGGCGCTACTCCCCACTACACAAAGACAGGGCTGGTGTGCATTCCCGTGAAAGAAGAGCCCGCTCTTTTCTTTGTACTCTCTGAGGTAGCTCGGCTCCCTGCAAGCCCCTCGGGTCTGCTGTGTCCCCGGCCTCTCCTCTCCACTCCTCCCCTCCCCGCCACTGCTGTGGAATACCAGACTATGCTCTCTCCCCACTGGTTCACCAGAGGGTTGTCTATTTCAGAGAACCCACTCTCAGCATAATTTATTCTATGAGTAGCTGAGCTAGGCATTTCTGAGTTTATCCTTCCCTCTAATTTGTTTTGTTCTTTATTTTCCTGCTTTATTGGAATGTTTGTTTTCATTTCTGTTGGATTTTGTAAACACATTCAAGTTACTGATTTTCTTCTCAAAACTTCCCTTCAGCTGTGTCATGACTGGTGTTTTATAAAGACCTGTGATGCCCACATTCTTTTCTTCCCACCCATGAATTATTTTGACAGCTTTCTTTTTAGTTTGGAAGCATTTTATTTTCTCCCCAATTCTTCTTCTCTTTACTATTGATTTTTACTTGTTATTTGCATTATTGTCGTAGAAGATAACTTGTAATAGTTTGTAACTTTGATCATTTTTCTTCTCTTATTTCTTCCATCATTACTTTTCTGCTGTATTGTTTTCTTCTGAAATCCCTGGATCTGCCCAATGGGTACTCTGTGTTCTTACTTTTTTCTTATCTTGCTTGTTACTCCTAATTTTTGCCTCTTTATATTTTCCTCTGAGTGCCCAGAGAATTTCCTGAGTAGTTTAGCTTTCTGTAAGATTCAATATGCTATTTACTCCTCCTTTTGAGGTAATAAACAAGGAGTAAATACCGGTAATGTTTTACTTCTAAAAACAATATTTTAAAAATCTGAGATGGTTCTTTTTTCATGGGTGTAATTTCCTCCCAAGTTTCTTTGAGAATACATAAAATTTTCTTCTGTTTCTTTCTTTATTTAACCATGAAACAACTCACATTGGATTCTTCTATTTCTTAGAGAACGTCAATTTCAGAGGAAAATAGTTGCTGTAATTCCTCACATAAACCCCCTTATGTTAGGTTTCTGAATCTTTTTATGTGTTCAGTTATTTTTCCCTATAATCTATTGGATTTAAGGTAGATTTTGTTGGAAATTGTGCTAAAATATTTCAGTCTCACACAAAGCAGTAAAGAGAAACTTTTTTCCGTATTTTAACTGTGTTTCTCAGGAGATTCTGGGAGCCATAAAATGGAGGGCTGAGCTGACTGGGACGCAGCAGCACGAGGCCCTGCTGTGTGAGCCGGCGGGTGCTCCTAAAGCCCTTACCGGGGTCCTGCTCCTCTGCACTCAGGCGGGGCCTTTGTGCAGGGGCTGAGCAGCATTGTGGGGGGTGAACGTGGGGGTGTAGGGACTCAGGGGTGGCCTTTGTGCAGGGGCTGAGCAGCATTGTGGGGGGTGAAAGTGGAGGTGTAGGGGTGGGAAAGTGAGTGGGGTATATGTGTGTGGGTGCACTGGGTGTGGGGGCATGGATGTGAGGCTGTTGTAGTGTGGATATGGGCAACCAAGGTGATTCTAGCACTGCGAAACTCCCTAACTGCCTCCTTGGAACCCATATGGAACTGTCCCGGAGGATAGCTGCCTTGGCCAAGCCCTCTGCCCGTGGTCACCTCCTGTATCCCTTCAGCACCCCGTCCCCAGCCGCTGCCTGGGCAACAGGCAGTTCCACCTGGGCAGGCTGGGATAGAAAATGTTAAAGCTCTTAATTTTCTTTCGGCTTTTCCTGGAGCTTTCTTTTGTAATCTAGGACATGGACAGGTTTTTATATTTTTTTGTTCTGAAAAATATCTAATATCTTTTACAAAAACATTGAATTTTTAAATATAGACTCACGAGAAACTGCAAAAATAGAATAGAGAGGTCCTTAGTACCCTTCGCCCCTTTTCCCAGTGTTTGCATCTTGAGCCACCATAGCGTCATGCGGAAACCGGGAAGTACCACGTGGCACTGGGCAGCGAGGCAGCCCTTCCCTCAGCCAGCCTGCAGAGGGCTGATTCAGGCTGCGGTGTCCAGGCGCTGATGCCTTGGGGACTGTGAGAGTGCCGCCTCCCCACACGTCTCTGTCTGCCTGTCTCAGCACAAGTACACACTTACACACACGTGCACACACATACATGCCTACACACGTGAACACGCACAGGACCTGGGCTCATCGACAACCATCCTCTCTCTCCCATGCGCCTCACGTAGGCCGTAGTCCATGAGGCACTTGAGCATAGAAAACCTAAAAGAGCCCCAGCTGGGGTGTTAGACTCTTCTTGGGAGGCTCTTGGCCACCTGCCAGCAGGCCTCACACTCAATGCACTGTGGCCTGGGGGCAGGAGTAGGTTTATCAGGCGGGGGGTGGAGGTAGGGCAGGAGTTGTCCCGGCTTGCCTGAGACTTCTGTGGTTTTAGCACTAAAGTTCCTGCATCCATGGAACCCTTTCATTCTCAGGCACACTGGAACAGTCAAGTCACCTTCACCCTGGAACCAACAGCACCTCCTTGTCTTATTCCTGCCCAGCAGAAAAGGGCACCTGTAGGGTCTTCCTGGGACAAAGGGCTCTGCCCCAAGCTGATTCAGTATCTCCACTGCTAAAAGAAGAATCTATTAGCCACTTTACGTGGGAGTTACCTCACTCCCAGCCCTGCTGCCCCCAGCTTGCGTTTCCGAAGGCCCTTTGGGGACCTTCAGGCAGAGCTCTGTGGCTCAGTTTGAACCCTAGACTCTCACCAACCCTGTCTGCAAATGCAGCTGGCTTCCGGCTTGTTGACAGTGTTCCTCCCTTATTTTCTATTTTTCCTATCACAATTGCAGGTAAATTTGCCCTTTATCAAGTTTGGGGGGTATGGTAGACAAACGTGTGGGCTCAAGTCACTCTGAAATGTCATTGTCTCCATCATGCCCAGGTCAGTTACAGGAGTTCTGGCACCATGGGACTGATTTTCCCGCCTGTAGCTGCAAACCCTGATTCAGAGAGCTGCTTAGCCTCGCCCCCACAGGTGCCCCCTCACAGGACTGGAGCATGGGACTCAGCAGGGCCCTGGCCCTTGTCACTTTCTCAAGACCAGACAGCCTGACATCGGCAATCACGTGGCTTCCTCCCAGCCCACCCGGACACTGGCCTCTGCCACTAGACCCAGCTCTCAGGAGAAGACGAGAGTTAGACACCTCGTTCTCTATGTGACACAGTTCTTGCCTCCCCAGACCCAAGTCCTGAGACCAGCAACCAGGACTCAGTCCTCTCCGCATCCCAGCACCTGGCGCAGAGCAGGGGAGGTTTGTCAGGCCCCTGGGAGGCATGTGATGGTCCTCTGAGCAAATCGTCGCCAAAAGGAGTAAAGAGATTGGAACAACACCATCTCCTACTAGCAGGTGCATTTCCTCATCAGCTTACTGTTCAGGTATTGATTTTACTGTTAAAGAGAAATAAGCAAGATGTCGTCTTTTCTCAATGACACTGGGGGTCCTCGGTGAGACGTGGTTCCCCTGCATTCCCCAGAACAAAAACCTTGTCCTTCCAGCCTCTGGTTGTTGAGGAACATTCTTTGGTGCAGACCTGTGGATGTCTTGGGCCTGGTGCAGGACGAGAAGGGCCGGGTGGAAGGTCTGAGGGAGGACTCCCCCAGGTGACAACGAGGAGCCCCCAGGAGGACCCTGTGACCTGCACTCAGTGATTTGTGCAGCAAGGCGACAGCTACAAAATAGTGCAGTCAACAGAATTCCACTGGCGCTCATGACTGAGGAGTTTTCAGTCACCCACACAAACCAGAGGTGTTCATATTCTGCTCCTGGGAGGTGAACCTCCACAGTGGATCTGGAGTGACGGGGTCTCCCCTGGCTCTTGAACCCTGCTTCCTGGGGCTCTGAGGGCCCCTCCAGGCCCAGGACACTGTCGGCAGCCCCAGGAGGGAGCTGCTGGGTCCAGGAAGGGCCTTGGTTGCCCACAACTGAAACCAACAGCGGGACATCAAGAAGCTTGCAGATTCTGCAATTCGACAAGAAACCAGGCATACCCAGAGGGTGGCAGCTGAGGACACAGCCTGCCAGGCCCCAGGCCAGGCCCCACTCAGACTCTACCCTACTCAGGCGGCAACAAAGCCAGGCACCTCTCCACGTCACTCCCACTGTTCCCCAAGCCCTGTGGCACTCACTGTCCACAAGGCTCATGCTGAGAATGGCTTCTTGGCCTATGGATGCTTTGGGCTGCTCCTCACGTAGGGGCCCAAAAGCCCTGCCAGCCCATCCATCCTGCAGGCAGGGGTGGTCCGGGTGCTCCCAGGTGGGGCTTCAGAACTGTCAAGTTGGGGTGAAGTGGCTGGGTGACAGAGAATGGGGGGGGGGTACCAAGGGGAGGAAATAAGACATGGCTCCCCAAGAATGAAGAGGCAGTGTCTGGTGACAGTGAGGGCAGACACCCATCCCGAAGGAAGCAGGGGGCAGACAGGTGCCGCAGCCTGGCCCATGGATGAGGATGTTATTTTTGACAAAATGAAGGGAAACATTCAGGCCGTCGTTAGAGAACATGGTAATGGGCTTGTCACTTGTGCTCAGTGACAGCTTTACGGGCTTCTAATTTCTCCTGCACCTCAAATTTCCCTTCAGGAGTGAGTCTGTCCTCGTAGTTGGGCATTTCCAGCCAGCGGAGCCAAGGGAGGAAATAAGATCTATGTAGCTTCAAAGTGCCTCTCGAAGAGAAGATTGATAAAAGCAATTAGAAGTTTCCGGAATTGCCTGGAGAAGAGAAGGCTGGCTGGGGGCCGAAGACGAGGAGGGAGGAGGGCACAAGTTAAGAATGGCTATCACATTGCCGAGGGGACACTGAGGGCTACAACTGTGCTGTATTTCAGCTTCAAACAGGACAGGGAAGAAGGGTCAGGGATTTCAGCAGGCAGGGCCTGAGCTGCTGATGCAAATCATGAAAGGCCTGTGCTCGGGGAGACAGGGGGGCTGCAGCCCTTGGGGGCTATACCAGGTGCAAGTGGCTCTGGTGGTCCCCTGGGCCTGGAGCTCCAGCACCGTCCCTAAACACACCGTGGCTATTTAAGGCCCAGGCCTGCGTCCCATCAGGTTCCTTTAGCTGCCGAGTCTGCAGAGCCCTGTGAGCTTCTGGGCCTTAATGACAGCAGTTACGGGCCTTTCATCCCTGTGGCTCAGTGTCCCCAGCAGGAGAGCAGCAGCCTTGGAGGAGGGTGAGTGGAGATCGGCGGCTGCACGCTCATCCCCCGTGGTGGCTGGGGCGGGAGGACTCGGCTGCAGTCATTAGAGCCGGGAGTGAGCGACCGTGGACTGTTGGACTGTTCGGGCCTCGTGTGGGGATGGGGTATGAAGACTCGTGCAATTCTTCCCTTTAAAGAATAGGGGCTGATAAAATCATATGTACAAAATCAAAGCCAAGGGGAAACTGTTTTAGAGGTGAACAAGAGAGAGCTCAGAGAAGAGGCTAAAGCCCTGCACATGAGGGACACGTGGCATTTGTCAATCAAACACAGAGCAACCTTCAAAAAGCCATTAGAAGGCAGCCCCATGCCGTCTCTGCCATTTGTGCCAGCTGCCGGCTCCCCCGGCCCGCAGGCCCCACAGCCGCTGTGTTTCTGGGACTAATTAGCCTTCCAGAGGGCAATCAGGGCCCTCTGCCGGAACTTTCTTAGGAACTGGGCCGTTAGATGGCTTCCAATGGACACCACTAGAAATAGGCAGAAGCTGACTAAGCCACGGCCGCCTCCCCGGCCCTGGTCAGGGCCGCTTCCCAGGTCTGGGTCTGGTGGCTCTTGGGCTGTCCTCTCCATGTGGCCAGCACCCAGGGCTTTCTTTCCCTGGTTCTTTACCGCAGCCTCCAATCCTTGCACTGAGATCATTAACCTTCTTCAGCACTCCACGAGGGCACGAATAGGCACGTTTTGCTCACTGCTGGGTGTTCAGAGCCTGGAAGGGTGCCTGGCACAGAGCAGGTGGTCACTTAATGCGGGAAAATGTCCAAGTTCTATCCCAGCTGAATGAATCCTATGGGATTTCCTTTGAGGAGCATACTTTGTGCAGGTCAGCTGTGTTTATTTCTGCTTGATTTTTTTTTTCTTGAGACAGTCTCAGTTTGCTGCCCTTGGTAGCGTGCTATGGTGTCATAGCTCAGAGTAACCTCAAACTCTTAAGCTCAAGTGATCCCCTTGCCTCAGTTCTTCACTTTCAGTACAGGCAGGGTCTCCCTCTTGCTCAGGCTGATCTTGAGCCTGTGAGCTCAAGCGATCCACGTGCCTTGGCCTCTCAGAGTGCGGGGATTACAGGCCTAAGCCACCGTGCCCAGCCCGTTTTCAGCTTGTTTTTAATGTGGCTTAGTCTTAGGGGAATTGGGCAGTTTGAGCCATGTTATTACCACACTGACCAGGCAGGCCACTGGCCCAGACCCTGCGTGGCCTTCTCTGATCCTGTCATGTGATCTGTCTGTACCTCCTAGAACAGAAGGCAGTGGAGGCAAAGGGAACTGCAGCTCCTGCTGAGAGTCTGGCTGCAGCGTGCGCCTTCCCGTGAACCTGCCCTTTCCTTCCTGCAGCCTCAGACAAACAAGCACCTGCTTCCGCTGGCTGGTGTTACCTGGTTACCATGACCCATCTGGGGGAGGGACCGTGGCCTTCCATGGTGGCCAGGGCAGCTCAGACTTTGGCATCTGGGGCCACTGCATATCTGGAGGTGTTCTGCACCAATGCAGGTCTCCCTGGTCACTATTTGTTCCCTTGCTGTCCCTTCTTTGCCATCTCCTCTTACTTCAGTGTCTCTAGAGTTAACACTCAGTCGGGTACACATCGTCCACCCTTGCTCCTTGCTCAGCACTGCTGCTCTTCCTGTGCAAAGCAGATGTGCAGGCAGGGCCTGAGCATGGAGGGCTGACCCACAGCGTGAGGAGAGGACGGCGCATCCTACCTGGCAGCAGTGGGAGGGGAAGGAAGGCACCTTCCAGCTGCAGACAGCTCAACGCTCTGGGCACAGGGGCATGGTGGGGGTGATGCCTGAAAAACAAAACTCACAGTCCTAGGAACAAGAAAGTCCTAAAACATGGCAGAGGAAGTAGGTGCCCACAACCACCCAAATGCATGACATCCCCTGAGTCTGTCCACTTGTTCTTGAACCAGCGGCAAGCTGGTGTTTCCAGGCTACCGAGGGCCTGTGACATTGTCTTTTCCTGCAGGATCTGGCCACCAGCTGACCTCCTGGACCCAGAGGCCCAGGGCTATGGTTTGAGGGCTGGACACTTCAAAGGGCTCTCGGTCAGGAAGGACAGCCTCTGACCCCTGTGGCTGACAGGCTAAAGGGGAAAGGGCAGTTAGCAAATAATCTCACAAATATTTACTTCTTTCACTGCCTGCTTCCTCCCTCACTCATCCTTTTCTTAAGAGGTTAAAAAAAGGCTCATTGTAGAAATTTTGAAAAGTATGGGAATGTAGAAACAAAATTTACCTATAATTCTGGCATCCAGAAATATCCACTTTAGTAAAGTGTTTGATTTTATAAGCAAAAGGAATTGCTGGACCAAATGACCTCCTGACTTCAAAAGTCATTTCAAAGAGCCCAGGCCACTGTGCCCTGTGTCAGCAATATCTATGGTAACCCTCCCTCACCTTTAGCCTGTGCAGGCTTCCCAGCCCGTTATTGAAGCTTCAGGGAACAAGAATTTAAGCTTCTGCCTGAACTGAGTTTCACACTTGAATCATCAAGTCAAGTTGTTAATCAGACCCACAGGTGTGAGTTGGGAGCCAGGGCCAAGGGTCTCCACGTCCACACCAGGAAGCTCCCCAGCCAGGGCAGGGCGTGTGGGCAGTTCCGCCTGCTCCAGAAAAGCATGAAAATATTCCCACACAATGCTCTTAAGTGTAGATATTAAATTTTGTGACATAGAAGCATTTATCTTTAAATACGAAAAGTAGGTTCCAGAATAACAAAAGCCCCTTCACGCTCACACTCACACACGCACTCCCCTGTGAAGACCGTGATGTGGAAGCACATTTTGCAAAACATGAATGATTTTCACCACTAGGAGGTGGGGTTACCATGTTCATTAGGTTCTTTTAATTCATATGTTTCTAAAAGAAATGACAATTATCCTTCAACAAGCAACACCTCCTCCCTGTTTCCTTTCAGATGTTGCTTCCAAATGGATTGCTCTATGGCTGCTGCCCTCTGAAGCCACGTCCAATGGCCAGGATGTCTGGTGGCTGCCAGTGGCTCTGGGTTTAACCTCCACTGTGCTGTGAGTTCGGCCCAGCCCCCGGCACTGGCGCGCTCACACACAGTGGCCAGGCCCCGCTCTGGAATGGGGTTTCTTCCGGAGGGATTTTCTCCCATTGGCCATTTATGGATGTCTAAGCCTGGGGCCATGATCTCCTAAAATAAGGGCTCTCAGGGGTGTGGGGAGCAGAATTCACGCCACTGCTTTTTCAAACTTCACATCTCCAAGACACCAAGGCCAGCAGAAATCCACAGTCTGGGAACTGAACACCTGATGGATCTAACACACTTGCCCCCAAGCTCTGGCTCCTGGTGGTTTCTGAGGAAGAGCCAAACACAGGTGCAGTGCTGTCATTTGTCCCACACACCTGGGGCTGGCCTAGCGGGCCAGTGGAAACACATTAGCTTTCTGTCACTTCCAGCCCAAGACATGGGGCTGAGTCCCTTGGCAACCTCAGGTGTTGGAGCTCACAGTGTGGCCAGCTGAGGGCCACAAGCTGTCCCAGGGCCTAGGCCCACAGCCTAACCCTGACTGCTCTCAGCCCCCAGCCCAGCCTCCCCAAAACAAGACCCCAGGGAGCGATTCTTCAGGTCAAGCTCAAGATTGTGCAAAGTCTCCCTTCTAGAGCCCAGAGGCAGAGCTCAGGGAAAGCAGCTCCTCCAAGCTGGCGAGAGGGCTGCGGGCAAGTGAGAAAGCAAGAGTCGGGTCCGGAGAAGGGACAGAACACAGTGTGGGAGGGGACGTTCTTCCAAAGTAACAGGTGATTATAGCAAACACGTTATTATGGAGACTCAGAACTGTCAACACCTGGGCCGATGAGGTCTTAGATATCTCTATTTCGTAATTCCTATAATTTAAGCAGACCCAGTGGTCAGCACCTACAGCTGGGGGTGGCTGTCCCTGCCGGAAAGTCGGCCACCCAGTGGAGTCCAGGACAGCATGAAACAGAGTCAGGAGACATGTGCTAGAACCTCTGCAAGCCACTCCCTGCTCTGCGCCACCAGGCTCCTAGGCTGGAGGGAACAGCTCCAGGTCCCCCAGGCTCTGACCCACAGGGAGACCGAGTATAGCTCCAGGGTTTGACATTTCCCTGACATGGTCATCAGGCTCCCTGAGTGGGGTATAGACCTGGGAGGTGGCTCAGGGACAGCCGCTTGCAGCCTGGCATCACCACCTGGGTCTCTGCGTCAGCCCAGCACCACAGAAAAGGCGTGTTCTCTGGGGCATCAGCTGTGTACCAGGATATGAACCTCCCAAAGAGCTGTCCCAGATGCACCTGACATTCTTCTGGAACGCTCCTGAACTCCTCCCACCTATGGGACCCACAGCTGCTGACCTGTCCTTCCCTCACTGGCATTAAATACCAGGGCAGCCATCTGCAACCCTTAGTCTCTGCTCTGCCACGCTGGCGACACTGAACTCTCCTGCTCTCCTTTGACATGGTCCCTGCAGATAGTTTGTCCCTGCCTCCCTGGCTGGCTGGCCCATGTGTTGGGTCTCCATGGCGACACACATCTCTCATGGATGTGCCGCTCCTAAGAGGTCACGCTGCTGCCTCTGCTGACATTGCCATCTCCCTGCCTGTGCACTCCCCCGTCTCACGACCTCCTCTTCCTCCAAGCACCAGGGCACCCTGAGGGTGCAGCTTCATCTCCTAAGACTCATTCAGCCGCAATGCTCTTGTTTTCTGCCCAGTTTTAAGTATCTCAAAGATAGTTCACTGGACCCTTCTTTGACCTAGACTCTAGCATTTTGACAGTGGAGTATGGGGGTGGCTGGGCTTCTTGACATGCTGCTTGGGGACGCAGAACACAGTGGTCTGGCCAGTGACAGCACTGCTCTGTACCACATCTGGAAGGGGCATGGGCAGTGGTGTGGGTATGCCCGGGCTGGAAGTGCCAAATGTAGTTTGTCAGGCAGGTTCAGTCAATACTTACTGGTACTTGCCGCCAACGGGCCCTGGGGATAGCTAGCCAGTTAACATGGCCCATGGATTAGTGAGAACAGGTTCCTCACATTAACAAAGAAATAAGAGGATGGCCAGTTAAATATGAATTTCAGGTAAACAATTTTAGAATAAGTATCAATATTCGTTATTTATGTGAAATTTAAATATAACTAAGCATCCTGCTTTTTATCTGGCAACCCCAAATGGGAGAGAAAGAAAGAAGGTAAACAAGTAAATAGGGAAATAACATAAATTTTAGGTGCTGGTGGGTGCTAAGAAGCAGCATCCAGTGCTCTGTGATAGCACCCAGGGGCCACCTGGATGGTTAGGGATGGCCACCTCAAGCTGGGGAGCCAGGCAGGGCCACATGCACAAAGCCGCATTCCAGGCACACAGACTAGCACGTGCAAAGGCCCTGGGGTGAGAATGGGCTTATAGGCATTGAGCATAAATAATGGCATAATCCACTCAGCAACAGGAGTAGGTGCTCAACAAACTGCAGCTGTTATGTATTATTATTAATTATAATTTAAAAAGTCAGGCCAAATATGAGTTCCAGGCATTTTCTGGAACACATCCTGTAGTGCGCTCATCTGCCATAGTCTATAAAGAGACTGTGTCAGTGCACATGGCACTGAATGTCACCCAGCCAAGAACACATTTCGCTTACAGACTGAAGTTCTCCTTAGCAGAATATGATCTGAAACCTCTATTTTCCAGCATAAGAAGTTAGAAAGTCAAGTAGGGCCCTTCATCCCATGCATGTCACTGGGACAGCTCTGAAATGCCAGGGCAGCTCAGCAGGAGGGTGCTCACACAATTCAGCCACTGTGGCCGGGCTCCCTGCACTCCTGTCACCCCACATCTGCTGTGTGACTAAGGCTGTACCTCTCAGCTGCTCTGAAAACTAGTTCCTTCACCTGTAAAATGGGAGGAATGACCACACCTTGACCTGAAGCACAACCCTGAGGGACAGGGAGGCAGTGTCTGACACAGTGTCTGCAAGGCGAGGGTGGTGCATTCCGTTCCTCTCAGAACTGTCCTAATAGTATTCTCCTTGGCCTGAAAGACTAGCAGAGAGAGGTAGAGTTATGCAGATGCCCAGGGGTTCTGGGAAGTACGAAGAAATCATCTGTGCAGGCTGCACTCAGCCTGCTGGGGTGAGGGTAGAAGATTTCACGAACTGTTCGTAAGCATTGAAATGTAGTGCGGGGCCACTTGTCATATGGGGCTTAGTTTTTTGTTTTTTTAAGACAGAATCTCATTCTGTTGCCCCAGACTAGAGTGCTGTGGCTTCATAGCTCACAGCAACCTCAAACTCCTGGGCTCAAGTGATCCTCCTGCCTCAGCCTCCTGAGTAGCATGGACTACAGGCGCCCACTGCAATGCCCGGTGAGTTGTATTTTTAGTAGAGATGAGGTCTCGTTCTTGCTCAGGCTGGTCTCAAACTCCTTTGGCCTCCCCGAGTGCTAGGATTACAGCATGAGTCAGCACGCCTGGCCAGGGCTTAACTGTTGAAGGTTGAATACCAGTGGATGGTGTTGAAGGGAACCCTAACTCACCCTCCTCTCAACCGGTTTTGTATCCCGACACAGTAGGGACATGGTGGCCAGGCACCCAGGGCCTGACTTTACATCTGAACCTCACAACTCACTAGCCACATGAGTCTCCTTTCCTCCTCTACACATGGGGACAAGGGAGACACCAGTTCCCTCACAGGGGCTGTGCACATTTAGTGGAATGGACCACAGGAAACATTGAGTGGCAGCCTAGGTCAAGGCCAACACCAACTCTGAGGCATTCCACATTACTGGGGGACAAGCCGTGCACTAGTGTTGAGTGTGAGCGCATGCTTGTGTGTGTGAGCGTGAAGGCGGCATGAGCCAAAACCAAGCCCCTGTATCTAAGCCAGTACCAGAGCCCGAAGGCTCCCGGGTCCCAAATCCTCTCCTTCCCAGGTGTAGATGGCTTGAAGTCAATGCCAGCTGCTCACCACTGCTAGGGCTGTGGCCCCTGTCCTGTCATTCTGAGGCTGGGGGTGCAAGGCCTTTGGAAGTGGGGTGCAGGGCATCTGCTCTGAATTTGAGATCCAATCACATTATGAGGAAGTTAACTGCACTGGAGAAAAGTGTGGCCTTATATTTTTGCAGCACCTCAAAGGAAAACTTTATACTTTAAATTAACAGCATGTCCACTGCCAGTATTTGTGGTTACTCCCTGTAACGTAAATCTCTTTTAAAGACATTTGAGAACAGCATACATAATGAAACATCAACTTGAAACTTGATTTAAAGTGCCTTTTCATTAATATAACAAATGAAGTATACCAAAATTTGAAAGTATATTCCTTTGGGCCTAATTAAAATACTGAACAAAATACATGTATATGGGTATTTTAAATGAAGACATTCAGTAGCTAGAATTAGCTACAAAAATTAATTCAAATTGAAAAGTACCTTATGAGTGCACTGTTATTATTAACACAGCCAATACGCTTCCTCTGAGATAGCCCCAGTAATGTGCAGCTGATTTAGTGCCTGCAGCGATATGACAGGCAGGCTTTGCTTTAAAAATACGGCACACCCAACATAGTCACCCAGAGGAACACCTCACAGCTGCTTCACGGCATTGCCTTTGGGTCAGAGAATTTCCAGCCCCCTTAGAAGGACCGGAGCTGGGACGCTGCCCCACTGCGGCGCAGGACCCAGGTGGAGCTGCGCTGACGGGCAGAGGTGTGCTGATAGGTCAGGGCCTGGAACAGCCAATGTGGCATCCAGAACAGGTCCTGAGGGCGGCCAGAGGACTAGAAGGCAGGGATGGGATGGCAGGAGCCGCAGGGCAAGGCAGTGATTCCACACTGGTCAGAGAGTAAGGAGGGTGGCATTGGCAGGACCCCTCCCCTAGACCTGCAGGGACAGTAAGGTAGGGCACAAAACCTACATTGTGAGGACTTGTGGGTGGCCCCTTGTGACGATCCCCCAGAGGCCAGGCCTTCTGACCAGAGAGATCTTGTTAGCTACCGGGGACAGGGCCTTGCTTCTAGGATCTGGAGCAGACCTACTCCTCACCGTGTCCCTCAAGGACGCAGACTGGCCTCCTCCTCAAAGAGCAGCACAGGTGAAATGAGGGAAAAGGGAGTTGCTGGGACTCACCGAGCTCCATGGAAGGGCGAGCATGTGCTCCTTGGGGACAGCAGGTGTGAGGACGTAGTCACAGTTGGTGGGAGGTTGGTGGTCACTGGGGGCAGCCTAGAACTCCTGACTGGCAGGCCCCATACCCTCTCACCCTCGCCGGTAAGTGATGACACCAACAGTATCGACGCTCCGGGGATTGATGGGAGGATGAAATTAAATACTCATGTGAAGTATTGTTCCTCAGAGCAGCGCGTAGTGCATAATTGTTGGTCATCGTTCTTGTTACTCTGTAAGTTACTGGCTCATACTCCAGCCCCTGGGGACTGTTGGGAAGTCAATGATCATAATAATAATAATAATTGATACAGTGCTTTGTAATTCACAAATCACTCTCCTGTACCTGATCTCCTTTATAGGGGTGACAACGTAGGCAGAGGAAACTGAGGCTCAGAAGGCATGTGACTTGTCCAACATTACCCAACTTCTAAAGAAAGGATGGAATGCTCATTCCCATCTGGACCCCTTGTTCCTTCTCGTAAATCTCCCACCCTGAGGGTGGGGGAGGAGGTCTCCTGGGAGACCTCAGAGCAAGCCTTCTAGAACTGTGGCCCTTTGCCTTATAGGCTGGGATGGATGAAATGAAGCCAGGCAGGATGGGCACAGACTGGGAGGGGTGGACTGACCAGGGACCATCTCCTCAGAACACTTTAGTTGACAACTGGCTTTATTTCCCTACGGTTACAACACCAGCCTTCCTGTTGGGAGGACCCAAGGTCCCAGGTCAAATCTCTCCATTTCTCAGTGATTTGCTGGAAGGCTGGTGGCTGCTACCAAAATCTCTCTATTTAACTGGAAACCATTAACAGGCATATATTAAAGAATTCTGAGCTCATGGGGACTCAGATCTCACGATGTGGCCTTTTGTGTTTGCACATGCTGTGCTGTTTCCCACGAACACACGCCTAGATAGAAAGACACCATCCAGCCAGGCCTTTCACCTAGGCTGGCTCCAAGAAGCAGCCTTGCTGCCTGCAGTGAGCAGTGTGACTGCTCTGTAGGCAGGCCACACCATGTCACCAACACTGAAGTGACATCCTGTTATTTCCCTGCAAGTGAGATCTCCCAGGGGTCAAGGTTCAGAGGTGGGTTCTACCTGCCTGAGGAGGTTTTGAGGGAAAGGGTGGTTAGGCCTCTTCTGTGGCCTGGGTCCCAATCCTCAAAGATTAAGAGGGACACAGGCTTGCTTACCAGGTGGTAAAACAAGCAAGATGGGGAAAGCAGGATTTTTACAGGTGTGTGTACAGGAAGTCCCGTGCACACCTCCCTTAAGACAGGAGTTTGAAGGGTGCAGGAGTAGAAGGCGTGTGGTTGGCTACTAAACTGCTAAAGCAGAGGCCTGTCTGGGGCTTCCGAGCAGAGTTGCAAACCGCTGGCTGGTTCCCAACGCTGGGAGCTGGTGCCGGTCTGGCCTTTGCCCATGCTGTTCTCTGCCTGTGATGCCCTTTCTCGCACACTTGCCCTTCAAGAGTCAACCTGCATTGAACATGTGGATATGAGTGACATTTCAAGGAAACGATCGGCAGGATTTTGATCAGACTGAATTTGATGTTGCAAGGAGCAAGGGAGAGAAAGATGTCACAACACATCCAATTCTTTTTATTACTGGAGTACTTGGGGGCTGTGGTACCGCAAGTGGGAAAAGTGGAAAGGAGGGAGCTTGTAGGGAGGAGCTGCTCCTCCTTCCGCAGGGTGGATGTGCCCTGACAGAATCACTGTCGTGGAAGATGGCCAAGTCACCAGGAGGGGATACCGTCAGGACTCAGGCCTGGAGGTGGTGACCTGGAAGTGGCTAGGTTGCTAGTGGTCAGACGGCGGCTGGGACCTGACACTCTCCCCCGCAGCTTTGACCTGGTCACAACAGCTTTAACCTTCTTTACTGCTCTAGGCAGAAACTCAAAGCCCAGAACTCTAAATGTTGTGCCAATGTTCAAATAGAACTATTTTTAAAAACCGTTCCTTAGCACTTGGAACTTGCTAGCTGATGGCTTTGGTTGTGCCCAGGAGGGAAGCGCAGGTGTACAGACCGGTGCCAGACAGGAGGGTGCAGCCCCACAGCCTGGGTCTTTACTTAACCAGGAGTAAATGTGCTTTGGCCAGGAAGAGAAGAGGGTGATGGGCTCCAGGGCCAGCCGCGGTCCTCAGACCATCCTACCCCTGGGACCCGCCGTCTAGGCAGAGCTGGGGGTTCACAACCGGCCCTGGGCGACATGAGGCAGGAACATCGGGGAGCAGAGCGGTGCAGGGTGGAGTCGCGCGGGCGGGGTCCTGTCCAGTCGTGCTGGGGGGACACAGTTCCTCGAGGACTGCAGTTGAAGGCCGGGGACTGCGGATGCCGGTGGCTGCCCGGATCCCGGGCCCTCCCGCAGCCCTGGGGTCAGTGCCTCGCCCCCCACCCCCCGACAGGGTGTGGCGGAGCTGAGTGAGGACGTCGCGAGTTCCGATCTGCTCAGGGGACAGCCCACCTGACGACCCAGGCCCAGCGCGGCGCAGACGGGCTCACCCGGACGCGGCCCCGGGCCCCCGACAGCCGGGCCTGCAGGTGCGCGCGGATTCCACGGCGTCCGGAGCGCGAAGCTCGCGCGCCGCGTCCCCCGCCCTGCGTCCCCGCCACGCCTCTGCTCCCAGCTCGACCCCCCGGAACCCCGGCGCCCGCCCGCGCGTCGCTGCTCTGCGGGGACTGGGCCCGGGGACGCAGCGGAGGATGGCGGGAGGACCCGAGCCGTCTGGTGGGGGTCCCCAAACCTGCGCGCGCCCAGACATCCCCAGCGTGGGCTGGGCGGGGGATGACCTGGGCCCGCCGGGTCCAGTGAGTCAGCCCCTGGGCGAGGGGCCCGGGCACCGGCATTTGAAACCATCCTCGGCTGTGCGATGCAGCGGCGCAGCCCGCAGCCCCGCGCCCTGTCGAGAAGCTCCTGCGGACCGGCTGGCGCCGCCCACCTGGTGGCCGCCACCTGGCGGCTGCACGCGGCAAGCGCGGCCGAGTGATGCTGTCGGTGTCTAGGGCTGGGACAGGCCACTGGGCTGCCACCAAGGGGCACGCGAAGGAAGGAGAATGCCGAGGCAGCCTGCGGTCCTAATTGGAAGTGGATGTTAAAGATGAGAAATTCAGTTTTGTAAAGTTAAATGTCACGGCTCTAGAGTCTCAGACCCATCCCTAGCCCTTTGGTATTTGACTGTCTTTATCCTTGGCAGTGTGTGAATCCTATGTTTCAAAGGAAGAACTTTAAAGGTTCGTAAAGCTCCACAGATTTCAAATAACTGTTTTAAAAGCACTTTGATGGTTTCAATGCAGACACATGAATTACGTATCTCTTAAATTACACAGCGTTTTAAATCTAAGAGAAAATGTCTTTGGCAAAATGAATTGGGGTTTTGTCTTGTGTGGGTAGTTTTTTTTTGTTTGTTTTTTGTTTTTTAAGTGCATGTAACATATTCAGATCGGCAGTAGGAGGAGAAGGAAGAGGGGACACCAGGTGAAGGTGTGAGTCCTCCTCTGCCAAACCCCATGCGCTCCCCGCAGGGGGACACACTTGACTGGGTCATATTTGACCCCCAGAGGTCAAATGGGTGAGCTCCTCCAGGGAGCTTCCTCTTCACACCATGCCCACTTAGATCAGTGGTGAATGAATGAATGATACACAAAACGGATGGATGTAGCAGTCTCCACTCCGCACTTGCAGCTTGGCCATGTCCAGCAGTGATTGACCAAAAGATCAGTCTCCCAGGTCAAGCCTTCAAGAAACAGCAGCAACTAGAAGCTCTCCGCACCTGGGAGGGGGCAGCTTGGTACAATAGCCCCCCCTTATCTGCAGTTTCACTTTCCACAACCACCACTGGAAATAGGTGTGTACAGTATATAGTACACATCTATGTACATAATACAATATTTTGAGAGGGGGAGAAACTACATTCATACTACTTTCATTACCGTGTTTTGTTATAATTGTTTTTTAATATGTTATTGCTATCACTAATTTTTAAATTAAACTCTTTCATAGGTAGATATGAATATGGAAATACATAGTATATATAGCACTTGGTACTGTCCATGGTTTCAGGCACCCACTGGGGGTCTTGGAGAATATGCCCTGCAGGTCAGGGGCACTGCTGTGTATGCTGAACGCTCAGGCTATGGGGTCAGGCTGCAAGGGTTGAATTTCTTCTCTGCCACTTATTATCAGGATGACCTATCTACTCCTCAGTGCCCTCATATATACAATGGGATAATAGAGGCCCTTCAGGCACTGGGTTATTGTGAGAGTTATTCTAGATACATGCAAAGCTCTTAGCAAAGGGCCTGGTTGGAGATGGTGAGGATGATAGTAGTGATGGTGGTGATGGTGCTGAAGCTGAGGATGCTGAGGGTGGTAAGGATAGGGGTGCTGGTGGTGGTGAGCATGGGGATGAGGTGGGGGTGATGGTACTTACGGGTGATGAGGGGGTGATGGTAGTGATGGTGATAGTGGTGAGGAGAAGGATAATAGTGGTAGTGACGAGAGTGAGAGCGGTGGTGGTGGTCACCCCATAAGTCCTCATTTAGCAACTGAGTCCCGGCGTTATCACCAGACTCTTAAAGTGACAGTACCTCCTGTCTGTACCATGGGTTTTGATGCACACAGCATGTCTTGTCATCCTGTCCTATTGGTCACCCTCAAAGGACCAGTGTGCTGTCCCTCTCTTGTATTCAGCTTTCCGGGGGGAGAACTAACTGTTGCCCACAGAGCTACAGCAGCTAGTAGTCCTTCAGGGTTACAAAGTTTACAAGATGACCTGCAAGGCTAAGGGCACCCCCTCCTCCCAGTCCTGAGAGTGTCACCTGTTGAAGCAGCTGTGCAGTGTGGCAGGCGGACTTGGCCACAGAGTCTTTGAGCAGTATTGGCCTTATGCATGTGCGGGCACTGAAGAAAAAGATGAGAGTTTCTATTCCTTAGAACAATACACTTGGGAAAGAGATCTCCCTGGAAAAGAAGGGTTTTGGAAGACAGTCGTAGGAGTCAAAGTTCTTCCCGAGGAGCAGAACATGTTGGTGAACAGGCGCTGTGGATGGGTCATGTCCAGTCAGATAACTTCCCATCTCCCAGCTCTTCCTGAAGCCCTTTGTAAGAAAGAAAAATGCTCTCAATCATACGTTGTCCCACTCCTGACAGTCCTCTGGCTCTCTCACTTGGCCCCGACTTGGCATGCTGCCAGTTGCCACTTTGGGTTTTGTGTATGACATCCATATTACTTTCTCATTTGGTTCCTGTGCTCAGTTCCAGCTGGGATGGGAGGGCAGGACCCCCAGCAGGGGTGAGGGGTGCCCCTACATTCAGCATCTCCCCTGGGCTTAGCACCCAGTGTACATTGGGTATTGGCTGACGTCTACTGAATAGACAGTCAGCCTGTGACAGAGGTGAGGGGTGCATGTTTTCTTTTCAAGGTAGGCACTATCCTTATCCTTCCCGATGTAGGTGGTCCCCAATGCCACATGCTCCAGATGAGCCACACAGCTCCAGAAATGCACCTGTCTTTTCAAATACAGTCCAGGTGGGGGGTTGGGGAACTTGACTCTTCTTTCTCCCTCAAAACGCTTTCTGATATTATTAGATTTTTTAAATTCCTCATAGAGCCCGTTTTTATTCCACACCTAGAAATGCTTCAGGACTCACAACCCTTCACATCAGAATATCTAGTGAAAAGTGCCCCCTCTGATTTTACTGCATGATTCATTGTGGAGTTGGGAGCTGGGGGAGGGGGGACAGCGGGGAGCGGGCTGGAAAACCCAACACAGCGCCATCATCCTAATCTCTCTCTATTACGGAAATGGATGGCAAGATGTGGATTACTGCGGCTATAAATCAGCTTTGTGTTTGGGCTAATCTGATACATTTTTCAAGTGTTGTTCTTCCATTTGGTTTGCACAGAACTGCTCAGTTGGCACAAAGTTTGCCATCAATCTCTCCCAGTCGCTCCCCACCAGGCCCTCCACCTCCTCCAAACCTTCCTTATATTTTATACATAAACCAGTTTGGATTCACGGGCATTCCAGCTAGTAAATGCTCTGAAGATTCATTTCTATGGCCTCGTGGTCCAGCCTGTAGGCATCCCCACTTCTTAAGATTAAAAGGAATTTTATTAATTGCGCAGCGCTGTGCATGGGGCTGCGGGTGCCAGCAGCTCGCTGGTTGTGAGCGTGCTGGGTGCTCTCCTCTCCAGAAAGGAGGCTGCAGGGCAGGAGAGAAGGCCTCAGGATGAGGCCCTCAGAAGAAGGAGCCCCTATTATTCCAACCCTTCCGGGCAGTGTCCTTGGGCCTTTGAGGCAAGTCTCTTGGAAAAGGGACAGGCATGCATCTCGGCTGGAGTCACATAATTGCATCCCAGTACCGTGGGAAGAGAGGCCAGGGATCAGATGGATTGAGACCACTGTGGGGGGGGACAGCTCTCCCAAAGGAAATGAAAATAGCCGCAGTTTCATTTGCTTTAAAGCACAGCTCTTGTAATAAATGTGCACAGCAAAAGTGCTGAGCAAACATCCGACGTTCATCAATATGCGGGGCTGTTTATTGCCTCGTAAACTTGGAAGCAAGTGATATTGTCTCTTAAATCAAGGTCTGCGTGGACAGCCCTGGTGCTAGGAGAACAGTACATCCAGGCTGCGCCGGCGCTGACATGAATGGCTGGAGTGGTGACGGAGAGGTGCTTAGTCACTGCCAAGAGGAGTTAGGAATCATTCCAGAGGCCCAGAGGACTGGGGTGCAGCAGCCTTATGTGTGCATGGGAGGCTGATGGGCAAGAGGACGGCAGGATGGGGAAGCCCGTGCCCTGACCAACGGTGGGGGAGGATCTGTCTAACGGCCAGCACCTTTCAGCAGCCACCTGGGGTGAAGGCCCAGGAAAGGTAAGGGAGCCAGGCAGCCAGGTCCCCAAAGGCAATCCTGGGAAGTGTTGATGGTGGCAGAGATTGCAGTGGGGGAAATCCCACAGAGGCCTGGCCACTTCTGGGGAGGACCGCTTCCAGGGTGAGATGGGGATGAGGACACCTGCCAGTGGAGAATGCTGTCGCGTGCGGGATGCACCAGCCCATTCGAGAGATGTTCAGCAGCTGGCAGGGCACAAATGAAGCCAGGGGAGTGTCGCAGCATGAGCCGAGCTGCTTCCTGGCCGGGGGGGGGGGGGGTTGCTGACTGGAGGCCCATTGAAGAATATGTCCACATCCTAATCCTTGGAGCCTGTGAATGTGACCTTATTTAGAAAATCTTTGCAGATAGAATTAAGTTACAGATCTTGAAATGAAGAAAAAAATCCTGGGTTATCTGTGTGGGTCCTAAATCCAGGGACAAGTGTTTTCATTCAAGGAAGGCAGAGGGAGCTTGGAGAAGGCAGAAGAAGACAAAGCACAGAGGGGAGGAGAAGCAGGAGATTGGAGAGCTGTGGCTACAAGCCAAGGAATGCCAAGGATTGCGACAACCACTGCCTTTGGGGCTTCTGGCCTCCAAACATGAGAGAATAAGTGTCAGTTGTTTTAAGCCACCAGGCAGGGGACTCAGACACTTCTCCTGGAGTCTCCAGCAGCTGCTGCTACATGCTTAGGGGTAACTGGCTCTGGCTGGAAGTGCCCAACCAGGTGGGGGCAGCAGAGCCTGGCAGAACCTTTCTCTCTGCCTCAGCAACTGCCCTTAGAGTGGTGTTATTTACAGCACAGGTGGTTTAGAAGGCCTGGATTTGCTAACTCACTCAGGCAGTCCGTGTCCCCTGGCAGGTGAACTATCAATAAAGTGGCAATTGCCACTAGAATTTTACTGAGGTCAGAATTGGGCCTGGGATCCTGTGATGCTGAGTGTGGTTTGCATCTAGGTAATACAGGTTGCCCCACGTTGCTTCCTTGTCTACACCCCAGCCTCCTCAAGTTCAATGTCGGTTATCAACCACTGTTGTGTATTGAGTTTTCTCTCGTGTTTTCCCTTCACCCACCCCTTCCACCTGGGGCAGAGTAGACAGCCCTGAAGCCTGGGCAGAGTTCTATAGCGGTCCTTTCTAAGTTGGAGGGTTAAGTGACTTGCTCTGTGACTCAGCTGCAGCTTCCTGTGATGAACTGAGGCAGGTGCCATCGGAACAAACCTGCTGTTCTCTCAAGAGCCTCACTTTAGGGCGGCGCCTGTGGCTCAAAGGAGTAGGGTGCCGGCCCCATATACCAGAGGTGGCGGGTTCAAACTTGACCCTGGCCAAAAACTGAAAAAAAAAAAAAAAAAAAAACAGAGCCTCACGTTACCTGGATAATTTTGAGTGTAGCTTAAGGTTAAATTTCCTGCTTTATAGCCTCAGAAGCCTCAAATCCTTCTCTCCCAGAGATAGAGGCCTGCCTCCCACAGCAGTCTCATGGGAGGCTGTTATGGGCTGCAGTATAACAATTTATAAACCAACGGTGAGAAGTATTTAGGCTCTACAGTGGGAAATTGCCAATTTTTAAATGCTTTTGACCTACAAAAGTGGCAATTTCATGAGGTTCACTGTTAATACCACTACTGAGGTCTGGAATTCTGAGATCTGTTTTACCACAATGGTCCCCTACAGACCCCATATGTGAGAAGCCCAATTATGATCCAAGAGGAGCTCGGTGAGCAGTGAACTGGAGCGAAGGTTCTGGGGTGAGATGGTGAGAAACAAAAAGGCGGCTGGCAGCTGACAGCTGGAGCCAGCCTGGCGCCCACAGCTGGGGCCTGATGTCCTCTTGTTGAACAAACACAATTTCCCTGGACATCAACATTGAACAAGGCCATTCTGTGACCGGATGGAGGGAGACAAAAGCAAGGCCACTTGTTTGAACAAGGTAATCATGTTTGAACGCAGATAAAAACAAGCACACTGTCCAAACCACAAAAAACGACCCCCAGTCCCTCCCTCTCACGGGGTGTCAATGGTGGCTGCTTCCTTACCAGGACCGGCCTCAGCCTTGTCCCTTCCTTCAAGCCCTTGATAAAGACTAGTGATGCCCAGTCATGCCAGTTTTAAAGTTCTGATACCCAGTCCAGAGCAACTACCCCAGAGTGCCCAACACAAGCCCAAATCCTGTGACAAGCTCCCCGTAGTGTGCAGTGTCCCTCGTGGCAACAAGTACCAAGAAACCCAACTTTGTCAACTACTCATGTATTTCTGGTGTCTTTGGCTGATGGGCATTGATAATGCCATCAGGTCCCGCCAATCTGACCCGGCCAGCTCTGCACTGAGGGTGGGCCCACCATTACCACCAGCACCACTTACACTGCCACTGCCATCCTCACTTCCACGATCACTGTGACCACCACAATACCAGAATCACCACTGTCAATTCCACCACCACAAACATCATCGCCCTAACCACTACCACCAACAGCACCATCATGCCCACCATCAAGTGACCACCACAACAACCATAATCACTTCTGCCATTTCTGTGACCGCCACACCCACCACCACCGTAATCGCTACCCTGAATCCCAACACCACGGCTGGAGTCGCTCCCACTAGTACTGCAAAGGCAATCGCCTCACCATATCACTTCCTCCACGGTCATCACCACCATCCCCGTGTGTCGTATGTGCGTTTTATCCTCCTTCGGCTCTGCAGGTTAAGGACTGTTATCTCCATCTTCCCACACAAGGCTTCAATGGCTCAGACAGGCCTTATGGACTAAATGTCTGTGCCCCACACCACCAACTTCATATATTAAGATTCTAACTCCCAGTGTGAGACTTTCAGGAAAGGACAAGCCCTGAATGAAAGAGACGCTAAGGAATTCTTTTACACTTTCAACACGTGAAGAAACAACAAAAATGCTGCCACCTGCAACCCGGAAGCGGCCCCTCCCCAGAGCTCAACCGTGCTGGCACTTTATCTGGGACTTCTAGAATCATGAAAAATGAAAGAGGTTTATGTGGTCCTTTGTTACTGCAGCTTGAATAGACTAAGACGAAAGGTTAAGTAACTGGCTCACGGTCACAAGCAGAATGTTCCGGTGCCTGGCCCAGGGGTCCCTGCAGCCTCCCTTCCCCCTCTGCCCTACCCTTCCCCACGTGGGTGTGAGCTGCCCACATTGCCCCTTGATAGTCCAGGGCGTCCCTGCTGACCCTGTCTGACTTGCAGGGGGTTGTGTTTCTTTAAGTCAGTTGCACACCGATGTGGGGGGATAGTTTGGTTTTGCATGACCCTTCCCCCCACTTTGGTTTGCGACTGTTTAAGATGTTTCCCACATGTTGACTCTGGCCTCGTATGTGTGGATTTCATCTTTTACTGGGATGATTTAACACGATGATCTTATTTCCTTTGCATCCAAGTTCTCCAGTCTATCCCTGTCGCCTCCATGTGCCAAGTGCAGCGAACACATAAATTCTCTCCAGAGCCAAGAATAGAAGCTGCGATTTATGAGTTTCAATCTATTGCTGTAACCAGCAGGATCACCTACTCCCCACAGCCTTGATTTCATGACCATATTTTTCTTCATAAATGGCACCTTTTTAAAATGCTATATAAAGAGACTCAATTCAAAGTTTTAAATTCAAATTACGTGGGCTATTTGAGAACATACTAAGAATCTGAACTCTGGGTAGAAATACCCCTTTTATGTACTTGAATAAGTCCAAAACAGCTTAAAGGATTTTCTTCAAGTTTTCAAAAAAAATAATTTACTTCTGGACTGAGGAAAAAATATGATAAATTTCTACACAAAAGCAAGGCCTGGAGAGAGAAATAGCTTATGTAGCTGTGAAAAGCAGAGGCTCTGTATGAGATGTGGCCCGGCCTGCAAGCAAAGCTTCCTGGGCTCTAATGTAGACGTCAAGGGTGTTTCCAGACAGCCAGGCTCAGGAGGGCTTAGCGGGTGTCTGAGTGGGGAGATTTCTTGTATGTGTGAGTGCACGCATGCGGACAAGGATTAGAAACTGTGATCAGGCTCATGGTAAAGTGTTTTAAGTCATTTTTAACACTCAGTAACGGGGGGACTTTTAAACAGGGAACATGGAGTGGCCACTTGGCACAATGCAACAGGAAGGGAATTTTCTTTCTAGTAAGACAGTTCTGTGGTCTAGACGTGGCTTCCAAAAATCCTTAAAAGACATGTCACTGGAGCTGGTGGCTGCTTACTCCCTAAGCCCCTGAGCAGAGCAGCATTTCCCAAGGCAGCTGGGGAAGTGGCCTGCGGCTCCGTTACCCACCCCTGGCCAGTTCTGGAGAGGGGCCACGGAGGTCCAGGACCTGTTCTCTGGCTTGGGTCCCCTCCCCAGCTTGCAAACTTCCTGTTTGCAAACTGCCAGACACCAAGAGAGGCCACGCCACTGTCTTTCTGGAGAAAACTTTTAAACCAGGTTTAAGGATTCTTGAAGCCTTTGGTGGGTATCCAATGACTTTCTTATTCCTCAATGCCTCATTTACAAAAATAGGCTCCATATTAAATGACACTTGTTTCATCTATTTTGCTCATAGACAATTCCCTTACTCCCTCCCCGCAGAAAGTCAAGCCCCCATCTCCCCAAAGATCTTGAGCAGCTGACAGCAGAAGAGACATGTGCTTTTCACCTGACTCAGTGGACTATTGTTTTATTTTAACATTTCAAAATGCTGATTCCCTTCAAAAGCAAAAGTGGTAATAGGCTCCCTGTCTTACAAGTCCCCTGTGCAGCCAGTCCCGCATAGGAAGCTCTTCCCTGACACAAGTGACAGGTACTCAGCAGGAGGCTGTGCGTCCCAAGAAATGGCAGACCCTCAGCCTCAACCTGTACCCATCTGCTCCCACGCACCCACCTATCTCAGGGGTCCCAAGGCCTCAAATGAAGGCCCTGGGCTCTGGGCTGCAGGGGGTTGGGGAGACTGGCCCCCTTTGGCCACAGGGAGCTGCTGGGCCAAGATGGATCAGTGCTCTACAGCCGTGGCAGAAATACATCGATTTTTGTTGCAGCCACGAGGCCTATCCAATTAAAAATAATCACCGGCGTGTTCCAAGTCTTTATTCTTGCCAAGCGTGTTGACTGCTGCTGGCTCAGAACAATGGTGTTTGGTGAATATGGACTCATTTTCACAGCTAATCAGAGAAGTTGTTTTGAAACACCCCCAATACTGGGCAGTGTGGAGCTTTTCCAGATGATATTAATCCACGTTGGCCTCGAGGGTGCTGGAGCCAGGGCAGCTTTCCCTGTCTGGGGGGCTGGAGTTGTGACTAACGCTTATTAGTTTTCTATCTAGAGTTAGTAACTTGGGCCAAGTGCAGTAGAAGAGGGAGAGCCCAGAGAGATTCCCACGGTGCTGTAATTCCCGCCTGGAAAGTGCGTATGAAGTGTTGGGATTGGGGAGACAGATGAGCCAATTGAAATTACAGACATCTAAATACTTACCTGGTACCATTACATACACACTCTCCAAATCTGTGCAGTTTTTAATTGTCCAGTGTTGTTTTCTTTTTTATTGTTTTGAGAATTAAAAAACAGATTCTAGTTACAAGTCCTTTATCAGTTATGCATTTTGCAAATATTTTCTCCCAATCTATGGCATGCCTGAATTCTCTTAACATTGTCTTTTGAAGAGCAGAAGTTTTTAACCTCAATGAAGTCCAATTAATCACTTTTGTTTTCCTCTTATGGATCACGTGTTTGGGTGTTGTAGCTAAGAAATTTTTGCCTAAACCAAGATCACAACATTTTCTCCTATATTTTCTTCCAGATGTATTATAGTTTAGGCTTTACACTAAGGTCCACGATCATTTTGAAGTTAATTTTTGTATAGCATTGGAGGCTTGGGTGGTGGTTTGATTTTCTGTATACAGGTGTCCAGTTATTTCAGCATCATTTATTGAAAAGCTCATACTTTCCCTATTGCAAGTCTGTTGACCATTTATGTGATGAGGGGGTCTGTTCTGAAGAGCTCCTTGATCTTCATTTTATAATCTTGTATTGAAATTCTCTGCCTCCCACTTTCTTTTTCTTTTTATTGTTTCAGGTTCATTGAGGGTACAAAGAATTAGGTTACATTGTTTGCATTTGTTAGGTAAAGTCCCTCTTATAATTGTGTCCTGCCGCCCAAAAGTGTGCCCTACGCCGTGACCTCCCATCCTTCTCTCCTCCCTGCCCTCGTGTGCCCTGCGCCCACCTTGGATTGATTTGAGTTTTTCTCTTATGTGGGTATGCATTAGATCACCTACTGGCTTCGTATAGGAACTGAGTACATTGGATTCTTGCTTCTCCATTCTTGGGATGCTTTACTAAGGGGAATGTGTTCCAGCTCTGTCCAGGTTAATACAAAAGATGTAAAGTCGCCATCTTTTTAAATGTCTGAATAGTACTCCATGGTATACATATGCCACAGGTGTTAATCCATTGCTGTCAGTCTCCACATTCATTCCCTGAAACTCCTCCCCATTCTACCCAGACAGGGGTCCCCTCTGACTCCACAGGCCCTGCTCCCCACAGAGGGCACTGATGGATGTTCCGTGAGCCCTGCCCTCATGGCACGAGGCTGCAGGTGGGTGCAGAGGCCTCTTAAAGATGGGGGGAGACCCCCACACCGTGCTTTCCAGAGAGCCGATGATGCAAAGTCACAGGTCCGGCTCCAGACCCAGCTCCAGACGCCCTCTGTGCTGCTGGCCGCGCTGGAGAGCTCTGTCACTTCCTCCCACCCACGCCCACCCTCGGCTTCCCTTAACTCCAGTCAGGCTAGAGAACCTTCCAAAGGAAGATGGGTGCGAACATCCCGCCTGTCTTTCGGAGACATGGAAGGTTTCCTCCTGCGGCAGCCGTCCTGGCCGCTTCTCCTGCAGCTGCACACACGAAAGGCCGGGACGTCCCGGGACATTTGCTTATTTTCCCAGCAGTCAGGAATCAGATGAAGCTGTAACCAGCACTGTACCTGGCAGAGCACCTGGACACAATAGTTTGCTTAATGAAATGATTAAATGTCTCCACGGCGGAGCTCCATTTCATTTATTTAACTTTTATTGACCTCCTGTGAACGTCAGCCAACAGACTCGTACAGTGGGAAAGGTGTGAGGAGGCGTCTCCCCTGCCCAACCCGGAGAGCTCCACCGTTTCTGTCTTTAAACCACCTTCCCTGGGGTTAATTGAAAGGGAACTGAACTGGAAAAATAATAATAAAAATGTTCCTTTTCTCAAAGAAAATTGGTCTAGGCCAGGCAAAAACTTTGTGTTCCTCAGCATTTCCCCGTTCAGCCAGCTGAAAATTGTATGATTTATGTCCAGGACAAAACATTTTCAAGAGTGCTACTACGGTGTTTCACACACACACGAAAATTTCTAAAAGGGGTAATTTCAGTGGGAAAATTCACTGGAAAAACACTGTGTACTTTATCCCTTCTATAAGATCCACGGCGCACTCGCCTTAGCAAAGACCAAGAAGTCTTGAAGTGAACTCACCTGCTCCACGACACTCAGCTCTCTTCCCACCGTTACTCAAGAACTCACCTGCTCCGCGACACTCAGCTGTCTTCCCACCGTTACTCAAGAACTCACCTGCTCCGCCACGTTCAGCTGTCTTCCCACTGTTACTCAAGAACACTTTTTTTTTTTTTTTTACCTAATACCAACACCAGAGAACTTTGCTGGAAAATGATTTTCCAGAAAATTCTACAAAATGTTTCCCTGAAAATAATGTTTATTGCTCCATTTGATTCAACTACCGTCTTAGAATCAGTGAGGGGTAAGAAACTGAGGAACTTGGGGCTGCCCCAGGCTCTGCCTGCTTCTCCTTGGCATTCCCAGCTTGACCGGACACGGAAATGATGTCTTCCAACCACCGCGGGGAGTGGAGGCCCCGGCCCCGGCCAGAGCTCTGGGATTAACCAGCTATAAGACTGCCTGGAAACCCCTGGGCCAGGAGTCTGCCCACGCTGCCTCGGTGCCCACGGACCTGCGTGCGACTACACAGCAAGCTCGTGGCAGACGGGTGTTCGTGCTTCTCTCTCGTGCCAGTTTTCTGAAGAGATTTATTTTCTCCAAATGCCATGACTGAATAAAGAACCTTTTTTTCCTAACCCACTTCCTTCTGTCCTGCATCTTTGTCCTTCTCCAAACTCATGTCTGGGTCTGGAGATTGGCCATGCAAGATTCCTGATCCATCTTTTAAGAGGGATCAGCCAGGAAAAATTCGGAAGGGTACAAGGAGAGCTGCTTGCTCCTTGGTGTGGAACCTCCACTGTCACTAACGCGGATCAGTGAGGTACCACCCGTCCCTGTACACTGAGCTGTCCCCACAGCCAGGACACACGGGCCCTACCTTCCCTCTCCTGGCTCCGTCTCCCTGCTCAGGGCGCTAGGCTACCATGTGTGGTGTGTGCCTTCGTCCTAGTTCCTTTTTTTTTTTTTGAAACAGAACCTCAAGCTGTCACCCTGGAGAGAGTGCCGTGGCATCACAGCTCACAGCAACCTCCAATTCCAGGGCTCAAGCGAGTCTCCTGCCTCCGCCTCCCAAGTAGCTGGGACTGCAGGTCCCCCCCACAACGCCCGGCCATTTTTTGGTTGCAGCCGTCATTGTTGTTTGGCGGCCCGGGCTGGATTCGAACCCGCCAGCTCAGGTATACGTGGCTGGCGCCTTAGCTCATTGAGCCACAGGCGCCGAGCCTGTCCTAGTTCTTTATACCTTGTTTTTCTGTCAATTTCTTAGTCTGTTTATGCTGACTTTATTTTTATTGGGCTTATTGTGACAGCTAATCCTGAAATTGCCTTGGTCGCTTTCTGAAAATGGCTGTTACCA
>CAUYRH010141422.1:0-14755 GCA_963574655.1 Perodicticus potto
GTTTTCACATAGTAAATGAGAAAATATCATGAATGTTATATTAATCAGGTTGATAAAAATATCTCCAATTGTATGTGAAGCCCACACACTGTACTCCTTGACTGAATTATTGTACACAGCTATGACTCAATAAAAAAAAAAGGAGTATTCAGCTGGTTAAATATTATTTCTAGGTGTATCTGTGTTTCCAGAAGAAAACATTTCAATCAGTGGATTGAGTAAAAATAAGATCTGATCTCACCAATGTGTGTGTGCCTATCCAGTGCATCAAGGGCACAGATCAAACAAAAAGATGGGGGAGTGATGAATTCTCTCTTGCTTCTTTAGCTGGGCATCCAGCTTCTCTTTCTTTGTGGCACCAGAGCTCTTAGTCCTTTGGAGTCCAGAACTTATGCTGGTACCCCTCCTCCTCCTCACACCTCCCCAGTACTCTCACTTTCAGTGTCAGACTGGGAGTTATACCACTGGCTCCCTTAGTTCTCAGGGTTCTGAACTAAATCACACGGTCAGTTTCCTTGGTTCCCCAGCTTGCTGATGGAATATGGTGAGGCATCTGGACCTCCGTAATCATGTGAGCCAATGAGCATAGTAAATCTTTTCTTAAACGTCTATATATCTTATAGGTTATGTTTCTATGGACAACCCTGACTTGTTTAGTGTTTGTCTTCCTTCCCTAGAATGAAAGTTCCACCAGGGAAGGGATTTTTATCTCATTTGTTCACTATTGTATGCACAGCAGCTAGAACCAAAATTGAAACATATTCGTTGAGCCACTCAACAAATATTTATTGAATAAATAAATGAATTGATCATATATTTCCTGAGCACTTGTAGCTTGGCAGACATCATGATGGCTGCTAAGGCTGCAGAGTGAATAAAATTGTAGTCCTAACCCTTGGGGAGGTCACAGTTGGCAGGTATAAGCCAACCACTACCTAATCAGCTGGGTAAGTTTAATAAGACAGGCAATTACAGATGTATTAATCACATAGATGTTGGAACAATGAACTCTTCTACAGAAGAGACTGGGGCAAGTTTCATGGATAAAGGAACATTCAAGCTGAGTTACATAGTATCTTCTTGTATCCATTGGAGAGGCTGGAGGTACCAAGGGCAGAAAGAGGTCATGTATAAGGGCATTTCCTACATCACAGAGTGGTAAAAGTTAAAAGCAATTGTGTATATGGAATTGCTTTGCAAAATAATGCCATAATATAGTACAGCAATTGTCCCTAACTATTCATGGGGAATTTATTCCAAAACCTTTTCTAGGAATAAGGGCTGCTCACGTCCCTGATACGCACATATTATAAAAAGGTATAGTATTTGCCAACACGTGTCCTCCCCCCATACTTCAAACCATCCCTGGATTACTGACAATTCCTAGTACAATGTAAATGCTATGCACATAGTGGTTATAATGTGTTCTTTAGGAAATGGCAAGAAAAAAGTCTGTACATTTTCAGTAGGATGAAATTCTTCGTAAAAATATTTTTGATCCACTGTTTCTTGAATCCACAGATGTGGAGCCCATGGACGTGGTGGGTCCAACAGCATATGTATTATCCTTATTTACCTACATTAATGTTTTCCTATTAGCATCATCTCACCAGGTATTCCCTGATGCAATTTTATGGTAACCGACAATCATATGCTTTTGAATTTTTTAAAAGACGATCTGATTGAGATATTTATGTTGGTCAAAGAATGTATGACATAATTGGCATGACTCAGCATTTTTAAAACCTCTTCTTTAGTAATTAAACCTGTTATCTCTAATTTCTCAGCCTGAGTACAAATTAAGTAGGCCAGCCTGAAAAAAAAAAATTAGTCTTAAAATAAACCGTGCTATATTTCTCAAGTGTACAAATTGTTAATTAGAATTGGGAAGTGAACAGAAGGGGCTTAAAATAAAGACCTTCACTTTCAAATTAAAACTAAAAACAGCGCATATTTGGCTCTGGTATGAGTAAAGGGCTAAGAATTATGGGGGCTGAGATGGAAGCTGAGAATTTATAAAATATTTAAATAATTGTGGTTTGTCTTTTTATATTTATTGATTGACATGTATATTGTATATTGGCTTATTCACAGAACATACAAAATCACAGATATATAAGTTTTTTTAAAAGCTTTATATTTTCACTGCATGTTCGTCAATGGGAGGGGAATGAACACGTTCTGGTCAACGGTTTGTTGACTTGATTGACAGCACTAAGTGTTGAGACATAGGGTAGATGGGGCTCCACTTGCCCTTGGGTCCTAGGCTCTGCATTCTAGGTAGAGAATACAGCACGTGCAATAGCACAGCTGTTCCAAGTAGCTTATCGTGAGAAAAAGAGAAGAGAGAAACAGGAAGGTGGAGGAGATAACCAGAGTGACAAGAAAGCAGCTGAGTTAACAGAAGACATTTGGGAGAAATTTAGCAAATTGAGGTAGAAGAAGCATGCAGATCTCTTGTGCCCGCTGGGTATCTGTGGGCCCTAAAAAGTAGATTCATTCTAGGAACAACATTTTCTTCCTACGTACCCACATATCACACAGAAGCAGGCTGAAGCACAGTAAGATTATTAATGACACTGTTACTTAATGACAAAATGTGACTGAATCAATTTATGCATCAAAAATTAGTAAGGTTGAGAGGTTACAGAAAGATTTAATTTTGCTATAATCTACAGTGATGACCTTATGTGAAACTTTTGGCGTATGGCACTAAAGATACTCAGTAATCCTTGTGCCTGAAACTCATTTGTACAATGACTTAGTGCCTATTTGTTTCTAGGCACTGGACTAGAAATGTGCACTAATGGAAAGGTCTTCATGGTCCAGTCCGCAGCCACTCGCCTCATGAGGCTATTGGGCCTTTCACGTGTGGCTGGTAAAACTGATATGTATTCTAAGTACCAAATACACACTGGATTTGAAGACTTACAAGGAACAAAAAGAATGGAGAATTTTTGTTATGAGTTCTTTATACTGCTTAATATTGAAAAAAGTAATAGATGTATTGGGTTGTATACAATGTTATTAAAATTATTTTTGCCTATTTCTTCTTACCTTTTATAATGAGGCTAGTAAGAAATTTTAAATCACACATGCAACTACTATTATATTTCCACTCCATAGCAACTGGAATAGAAGGAAGTGAGAACGAGCGTTCTCAAGGAGGTCACATTTCAGGCAGACCCCTAAGTAAACAAACCATGGCAGCTGACAACCAGGTAATGATGGGCTGCTGTGACAGTGTCCAAATAAAATGTCCTGATAAACCCAGAGAATCAGGGGAGCCTGGAATGAGAGGAAATGTCTGGATAGAACCTTTGAAGCTGAGCAGGAAACAGCCATCAGTCCAGTGGAGAAGCTTCTAGGTAGAGAAGACAGTGCGTGCAATAGGGTAACAGTTTGAAATACTTTATCATGTTTGGAAAACCATTAATAGTTTGATGTATTTAATCCTAGAGGGGGTCTGTGGTGATGGATATGGAAAGCTAGAACAGTTGGGTAGGAACGTCACTGAAGGATTTTAAGTCAGCCATTAAGGAAAGCATGGAAGAAATTTAGACCTGTTCACACGTCTAAAAAAATGTGCCGTCTTCCAATAATGTGAAAGAAGTCGTTGAGTAAACCTTCTCCAAAGCAGCCTACTGTGAATCCCGAAAGTGATACTGGCTGCTCTTCTGCCTTTGTTTCATGAATCACTAACTTATGGTGCTCAACCAGAGGAGGGGTGCCCAGCAGTTCTACTGTGTCATGTGTAAACATAAATAATGCTCAGAAAGGAGCCCCAAATCCAAAAAACCCTGTTGAGTAACAGAAAAAATAAAAAATGGTTTTCTGGAGCAATGAGCCAATTAGTTAGACAAAGCCTATTTCTTTCAGCTTATAGCTCAATAATTATTTATGCAAATAGGAAGTTATATTCCACCATCCAGCATGCCCTTTTCATTCTTTACACAATCTTCCAGACAAAGAGAAAAATGACCATAGCATCAAAGTCTTTGTTAAAAATTCGTGTTCAAAGCCATTTCTGAACTGATTCCAGCCAGCCTTTGTGCCTCCCGGCCGCAGAGTTCTGTTCTGCAGCAGCTGTGGGCACCTGCCTCCCCAACAAAACTTTCAACTTTACCCCTCCCCGTGGAGTCAGTTGATTCCTAAGTAAGGAACATTTTCAGGACACCTAATTTGGTACACTGCTTGACTCAGTATCACTGCATATTTGTTCTTCCCTCAATTCCCAGGTCTGGCCCTCAGTGTTGGAAAGCACTTACTCGGGACCTCAGTATCTGTGGAACGGTCACCTGCCGTTCCTTCTCACCTCCCCCGAGTGCTGTGCTTCCTATTCTTGGCTGGATCTTCTCCCATTCTCCGCCTCTCCCTGCCTGTCCTACTCCAGTGGGCGTGTCATGGAGCAGCCACCCAGGCTGGGAGTCCCCAGGACCAGCTGGACCATCTCTTGGCCAGTTCACCACAGTTTAAGGACCTGGATACCCGCTACCTCTGAAACAGTTGCGTCAATCTTTAACTTCAAGTTGAATATTCTCACTAAGAGAAGGACATATTTTAAGAAGTCAGGAAAGTACACGCTTTTCATTGAAAAGGCTATTTTTGACTCCCACTGTTATCATTTTTAGATCTGATACTTCATTAGGCTCTGATTTTATGAGCTTGGGCTTTTTCTTCACATGCTAACTATTCCATCTAACCACTAACGTTAAATCTTCTGAGGTGGTTAACTCTTTGATTTTCACTTTATTCTTTTTCAATTCTTTAATTCTTTTTTTTTTTTCTCACTATGTTGCCCTTGTTAGGGTGCCATGGTGTCACAGCTCACAGCAACCTCTAACTTTTGAGCTTAAGTGATTCTCTTTTCTCAGCCTCCCAAGTAGCTGGGACTATGGGCACCCACCACAACTCCTGGCTGTTTTTTTGTTACAGTTGTCATTGTTTTGGCAGACTCGGCCCAGGTTTGAACCTTCCTGTCTCAGTGTATGTGGCTGGTGCCCTAACATATTTTAAGAAGTCAACAGGCACCATGCCGCTTTAATTCTTTTGAACCAAAACATGGTCTTGATTGATGGATGCTGGAGGTAAATTAACTAATTATTTTGCTAGATTGTGGAAGGTAGAGTAAATAGTTCTAAAAGCCACGCATTCCTGCTGACACAAATAGCCCAAGTTAACTTGTCTGGTTTCTGACCAGTACCAGCTAGACAACTTTAGCCCCAAAGAGCCCAGCGTCTGCTCTTTCACCAAAGACAACAAAAAGAAACATGGCTGAATCACTTTCTTCCAAGCGTTTTCCTCAAGGACACGTCCCATATTTCATTGGTCTATCACAGTCAGGGACCAGATCTATTTCCTTTTTCTTTTAGAAATGACTTAGTGTAGCTCATAGACCTGTATGTACAGAGCCCAGAGAGGGGGGATGGGAGGGCAAAAACTAGAGGGAGAATTCACAAACAATCTATTGCGTTGTTCAGACTGGGGCTGTGGGCTGCGGTTTCTGTCATCTAGCTTTAAGTAGTCATTTGAGATACTGAGCACTCCAGAAAGTGACTGGTTTTTAGGCAATAAAAGAAAGATAACTTCTCTTAGGGAGAATGAGTCGTACAGTGGAGTGATTTTAATTTTTTCATCTGGAACTCAATAATGCAAAATTAATTTTGTAATTTTAGCCTTTTGCCATCTGTGGTATTTAAATACTTTTTAAAAAGTATATAATAGCACTGGCCCCTAGGAGAAAGCTTACAAATTTAGCATTGATGAATCAAAGAAAGGGCTGCATGAACCCCGGGAAGAGTGTAAGAGGGAAACGTGAGGAGTAACCCGGACCGTCCTGACTCAGGGGGAGGACGCACCTGCACCTGCTTTGGTGAGCCTGCTGCAAGGCCCTGTCCAGCTGGGGTGGAGCCAGAGAGGAGGACAGGCTTTGGGAATGATAAAGAGCATGTGAAGGCAGAATCTATGACCCGCTTTTGGAAACAGGATCCATTTCTAACAATGTAAAGCCTTCAAATGCAAAAGCATTTTCTTAGGTGACTTCAGGCTGAACAAAACTCTCTTCAGCAGGCCCCAGGTCTCATTCTTACTACCTAATTTACAGTCCTGAAGGGAGCAGCCGGGGCAGTAGCAAAGGTTAATCTCAGTGCCTGTCCGGCATCGGTCATTCACTCCACAGAACTGGCCCTTTACTCAGGTTAACTGCATCAGACAATCAGTTCCAACCCCAATAAGGTGACCCTAGAGCAGTCTGTACAGAAAATGAACAATTTCTTCATGAGGCTATATTGTCAATTGTCAAGGATCGTTCCCTGGAGGTCTGATATCAGACTGATCACTGACCCATGGGGAGGCTGTTTTTGTTGCTTGCTTGTTTTAAACTTTTAGAATATTTGGGAGCTGTTACATCCAGTCTCTGACCAATGGCACAGATGTAGGCTCCCCTAGGAGGAAGAAGTAATAAATCCGCATCTTTCTGTGGTGCGATTGCCATAATTGGTGTCAGGCCACGGGCTCCTGCTTCCTTGTTTTCCTGGCATAGGCTGTGCTCTTTCTACTCCAGGCACTGCACTCCCAGGAAGCCTCTGAGCTCTCTCAGGCAGGAAAGCAAGTAATTGGAAACAAGTGCGGAAGCTGGATCTGTTCGCCGTCATCTGTTATTATCACCTGGACCAGCCTCTTGTAAAGGCTTTGTATCTGAAAAGGCTGCCTCTGATGTCGCGGCAGCAATTAATAACGTCCACACCTAAATCAGAATTCCTACTGCTGCTCTTGCTGGTAATATAAGATTCTTCCTGTTTCTTTCATAAATTAGTTGGTAACTGTCTCGGCTTCTCTTTTGAGTGAAAGGATTTTAATTACACAATGCGCGGGGGAGCACAAAGCTTCATCTCCTGGCCAGCAGACAATGGAGGCTCGTGATAAAAGCACATTAAACCTTCATTGAGGTTGTTTACACATTTGTAACGGTGGCTGTGGTCGTCTCTGATAGCAGGGACAATAAATCAAAACCTTAAGATGTTCTTTTCATTAGCCAATGATTTTATAGCCTATGGTGGCTTGCTAACCATCCATGTGTAAAATAGAGTGATATAATTTGTAATTACTGGAAATAACTAGTTTTAATTCTCCCAAAAGATACTTAGGGCTTTCATATGATTCCAAAGATTCAAGTAGTGCATTGATATTCACCTGTTAGTGAGCACCACCCACCGTGCACACGGGGAGCTTCCGGGGGCCTTTTTCTCTTTAGGCTTTTAGTGGGGGCTTGGAGTCCTCTTATAACTCAGCGGTATGGCCACCATCGAGGCAGTTTGATCCCAACCAGATGACAAAAAGGAAAGCTACCTGGTTTGGGGAAATGATGGAGTGGGAAGAAGGGATGGGTCAGTCCCTTTGTCTTTGAGAAGAATGTGAAGAGAGAATGCGCTGGGAAAGTGAGAGACGTCTTGTGTTCTGCTCCTAGCTCTACCGTGAACTGAGTGTGTGGGCTTAGGCTGCTCCCTAAAATCGCCCAGCCTTGGCTTCCTCCTCTGTGAAAAGGGAGTTGTGACAGCTGCCTTGTGAAAAGGACCAATGAGATGATGTCTACGAAGTGCTGTGCACGGTTCCTGGTTCAGGAACAGGTGCTCCGTGAGTCTAAACTCCTTCTGTTCACTCACCTGCAGGCTGTGCCAGAGAGTGGTTTGATTTTTCCTTATCTCTTCTACAAGAACTGCATAAAATCAAGAATGCCATAGCCCATTTGAAGTCATCAAAAAATTGTTTCTTTTTATTTCCTAGCAGAGAGTCACAAATAAAATTTTTCCACTTCCAAGACCTAGTTTGAAGCCTAGGAGGTGGATTTAAGTTGAACACAGATTCCAATCTAACAGTCATTGTGAGGGAAAACACGGCAGCAAGAAAGAAATTAAAAAACACACGAGTTTGTAATGCTGAGTTGAGTTTCCTCAAGAGCCGGAGGGTTCTGGAAATATTTGTAAACTTCTTTCATTGAAAAAAACCCTGACTTGGCTGGACGTGGTGGCTCTTGCCTATGATCCCAGTGCTTTGGAGAGCAAGGAGGGAGGATCACTTAAGGTCAGGAGTTGGAGACCAGCCTGGGCAATAGTGAGATTCTGTCTCTACAAAACATTGAAAAATTAGCCAAGCATAATGGCACCTGCCTCTGGTCCACATACCTGGGAGCCCGAGGCGGGAGGAAGGCCTAAGCCCAGGAGTTCAAGGATGCAGTGACTTCTATGGTGCCATTGCACTCTCAGTCTGGGTGACAAAGCAAGAACTCATCTCAATACAAAACAAAATAAAACTGTGACTTGTAAAGATCATAGGGAGCCCTCGAAATCCCGAGGGGGTGGTTGACAGCAAAATCCCATTTGCAGTGGACCTTGGGCGGTACGATCTTTCTCCCTCTTCCCGCTCTTGCCGTATCACACCACATCAGGAAACAACTGTCAGTTTCCTTGTCTGTCTGCAACTAGGGTTTTTTAACTTTTTTTTTTAATTTCAAGATAATAAGAGGGTACAAAAGGTTTTGTTTCCTGAATACCTTGTCCAATGGTCAGGTCGCAGCTGTGAGTATGCCCATCACCAGAACAGAGTTTGTCATACCCAATGCAAGGTTCTTATCCCTCACCCCTTTCCACCCTCCCCTTCTCGGTTTCCAGTGCCCCCTCTATCTCTTTGCAGTGATGTGTACCCATTATTAGTGAGAATATGTGGTGTTTGGTTTTCCATTCCTGAGAAACTTTACTTCGGATAATAGTCTCCAGTTCCATAAAAGTTGCTGCAGATTCCATCAATTGTTGATATGTTTAAGGCTGACATATTTTCAATTTGTGTGTTTCCTTCCCATCACAGCCACTAGTGATTACAGGACATGCAAAGTCAAGACATGACATGGTCAAATAGAACTTTCTTATTCCTTCTGATAAAAAAAAAGTTTAATTTTGCTTTGAATCTGCCTCACATCGTTGTTATATTGTTACATTTATACCTAGAACTTACTGTTATATTAATAGAGATTAAAATGTAACTATTTACTGATCTGTAAAGGTTATTATTACTAATTTATTATGTGTTCTAATAATATCTCTATTTGCTTAGTACCTGCCAAGTGCCATGCTTTATATACCTTGTTTAAAATCTTCACAACATCAAAGCAAGGGGGAAATTGAGTTCCCAATGTTAGAGATAAAGAAAGTGAGTGAGGCCCAGAGAGGCTTAGAAACTTTTTCAGTGCCACATAGCTGGTAACTACCAAAGCTAACATTTAAATACAATGTTGTCTGACTGTAAAACTCAGTAGTTCCCACCAAATCTTACTGTATCTCTTCTCCAGCAGTGGACCACGCTCTGGTAAAGGGTGTGCTGAAGATGGCGTGATCGTCGGCAGCAATTCATAATAGAGCTTAAGCAGTGGTTGCTATTTTCGTCTCTGTTAATGTTGTAAATGTGCCAAATAAGTGTCACCTTCATGCGAAAACATTTTAACTACTTCATGAGCTACATTTACAAGGAGATGCTTAATTTACTACACTTTGTTTATGAGTGCTCTTGTGAGGTGAATCGTTTAGGGCAGTTTATTTTTAGAGTTACACAGGAGTGGATTAATAAAACACCTGTACAAACAAGAATGTCAAGGAAGCTCAGATTGAGACATAAGGTATACACAGCCTGTCCTGAGTGCTGTGGTGGCAGACTTGGGGCTTAAAGAACCTTGAGTTCTGTTTGTAACAAGGCTGGGCAGATCACTGGCTTGCATTTCACAAGACCGACATTTTTTGTGAATGTGAAACTTCCTCTTTTAGAAAGTTGCTATTAAACCTTATTTACTATAGATTTGCTTTGTCCATTTTTTTCTTGCTATATTTAAGTTTGGGCCAAAAATCTTCGAGTCATCTTGATGCCTTTGTGTTACATCCCGTACCGAATCCAACCCCAGACCTCATGGTGCCCTCTGAAGACTTATCGAAAATGTGAACATTTTTCCCATTTGCACAGTTGTACCATGGTCTCAGCCGTTGTCATTTCTTGCCTGGATTTCTGTAATAGACTCCAAAGTGGTCTCCTTGCTTCACCCCTGTCCTCCTGGTCTGTTCTCAGCACAACAGCCAGAACAGTACTCTATCCTTAGAGCAATCACTCCTCTACTTAGCACCGCCCATCGGGTCCCCATCTCACTCTGGGCAGAAACCTGCACTTCCTGCAGGATATCCCTCCTCTCCACTGTCCCCCTGGCCTCTTTTCCTCTTCACTTCTTCCTCCCCTCTTCACCCACCCAGCACCCTTGCTGTCCTTGGAGTACCCCAGGTACACTCCACCTGGGGGTCTTTGCCCTGGTTGCTCCATCCACCTGGAAGACCCTTCCCTAATATCTGCTCAGCCAATTCCTTCACCTCTTACACATTGTGGCTCGGATATCACCTCAACTCCCATCTTATATAATAGTGCAACCCACTCCCTCATGCTGTTTTAATATTTCTACTTTACATAGCATTTATCAGCGTACTTAGAAGGCTCACTATATCACTTGCTCTGCTAGAAAGCAGGCTACCTGAGCACATTCACGGATCTATCTTACAGGCTTAGAGGGTGAAACATAATAGGAGATTAATAAATGTTTCTGGAGTGTTGAATAAATGAAGGAGGAGTGCTAGCCTAGGGAAAGGGAAAATAACGGCTCCAACTTATGTTTCAACATTTGGGCAGGTGTTGTGTAAATATAGTGTGTAAACATGCAAGTGGATAATTTTGCATTAGACAAAGGTGGCACTTCACTGACATTTTGGACTAAAGGAACACTAGAATCATTGCCTGATTTCTGACAAGGAACATAATAGACCTCAGCTCTGCCTATGTTGTAGGGGGAAGGTAGTTTTTCTGGCTGTGTACTTGGAGGGCTACTACCCCTGAAAGTTAATTGATGCTCAAGAGAAACCACGATTTTTCGGTTTTTCCCAGTTCTGCTCTTCTCTATGTAATAGTAGCTCTTTAAAGCAGCAGTAGTGTGAAATGGCCAATATTTTATATAATTCTTAACAAGAAAAAGGGAGCCATGTAAAAGAGGTAAAGAGGTATCAACAACAAATTTAGTCACAGATCTAAGAAGTCACAGTCACTAGAAGGCCTTCGGTAAAAATAATGATAGCAGGGTCACCATCTGTAGCTAATCAGTTCTGATAGACAAAAACAACGAAGCCTGGTATGAACTTCTTATATAATACCTATAGTCAGTTTGGGTTTTGGGGCGGTTTGAGGAGTTTTTTTTTTTGCTTTTTCATTTTGTCAAATTGAGCCAATCAGTTCAACCAAATTGACTCAATAATTCAGAATTTTGTGGCCATATTGTTTATACTCTACCAAATTCCAAATAGATTAAAAACAAGCAAACAAGAAAAGAAACAGATTACTCTCAAAGGTCCCCATTCAGTAAATCAAAACATAATAAAAACCAAATGAAAAAGGTAAAAAACAAATAATAAAGGCAGGAGAACTGTAATTTTTTTTTTACATTAAGGCAAGTCTAAGTAATTAAGCTTTTAGAAAATAATGGGGGAGATGTAGAAATATACTTTTTAAAATGTATTTTAGAAAATTTGGTATTACCAAAAGGTATCAATTAAAATACATCATACTGCAGTAAGAAATACTTTCAAAATCCCAATGGTATAATATAAAGTAAGTTTATTTCTTGCTCATGCTTTGCATCCAGTATGGCTTGTCTGTGAGTTGCTTCTGACTCTAACCAATCAGTTTCAAGACCAGAGCAGTTTCTAACATCTCTCAAAACATTACCTATAGTTTTCTTGGTGAGCACAGCACAGGAAAATGAGAGCAGGGGAGTTGAATTGTAGCAATTAGAAGTGGCTCATATTCCTTCTACTCCTTTTTTCCTTTGACCAGAATAAGCCACACCTACCTTTCAAGGAACATGGAACTATAATCTGTGTATCACAAATACAGAACTGGATAAGGAGGAACATAAGTAATGACATCACAACTCTAAGCTACTTGGCAATGAAAGCAAAAACTTGTAAAAGTCTAAACAGCAGTCTTTGTCCAAGAAAAGATCACTCCAGGTCATGAGCTAGAAAAGCTTTCACCCACATCACTCCATACAGTATAATGCAATGGACTATGTGGGAATTTGGGTTTTTACAAAACAATGTGTTCTAGGCCTGGAGGTATGGCTGACACCTATAATCCTAGCACTCTGGGCGGCTGGGTGAGTGAATTGCCTGAGCTCACAAATGGGAGACCAGCCTGTGCCAGAGGGAGACCTCATCTCTAAAAATAGCTGGGTGTTGTAGTGGGTGCCTGTAGTCCCAGCTACTTGAGAGGCTGAGGCAAAAGAATTGTTTAAGCCCAAGAGTTAGAGGTTGCTGTGAGCTGTGATGTCATAGCACTGCTGTGACGTCATAGCACTGTACCGAGGGTGACAAAATGAGACTCTGTCCAAAAAAAAAAAGAAAAACCACCAAAATTATGCTCTATATTTTATTCATGGCCATCTCTTACAACAGTCTTTCAAAAATTTTTACATATACATGTGTTTATTAGGTTTCCACTTCTTGCCTTCACAGAATTTAGAAGGCTTAAAATTTAATAACAATAACAATTTAAGATAAGGACTAGAAGCAAAAACCATGTAAAGAATGAACGACGATAAATACATTCAGAAAAGAAAACAGATGATTACTGCATCGAAATATTAAGCAATATTAATAATAATAATGCCAAGAAAGTAACGTTCACATTGTCAAATAAGAGCATGTCTATTAGAGAATGCTTGGACTCTGAGGCTCAGGATGAAGTTATCAGTTAACTTCTTTTTTTTTTTTCCAAAGTCTCAAAAAATAGGCAAGTAATATTATATAAATAAAAGTAAAAGAGAGTTTCAAAAAACAGATCATGCCAAATCTTATGGACAATAGAAAAAGAAGAAATATTTCAAAATCATTCTACTTGATCTGGATACACCTGATGTTGAAATTGGAGAAAATATATTGTTATAAAGGGAATTTACAAACATATTTCACTTATAAGTAAGGATGCAACATCCTAAACAACATATTAACAAGTTGAATTAAAAATTAATGTTTAAGTAATGTCCTTTGGTCAAAATTGAATCCAATTTATGTGAGAATTAGTCACTATTTTCTTTCCCTTTTTTTTTTTTTTTTGTTTTCTTTCTCTCACCCCTTCCTCATGTCAGTCTTTCACAACAGTACCAAGGGAACATGTTTATTTATAGTTTTATGTAGTTCATTTTATTGGGGAGATAGATAATCCACACAGATCACACGGATTCCTCATAATTTTCTCCAAATAGTAATCAAATAGACCAAGAATAACTAATCTTTGACATTAGTTTGAGACTCTCTCTAGAATGTTAACTGTTTACCAGGGATTTTGATGAGAAATTCTTTCAGACCATTCAAATTAAAGTATCTAAGGAGTATTTAATGATAAAGAAGGAATAGTCTGGAGTGGTAAAAATTCTCTGTTATTCCAGGTTTACATAGCTTTGTTTTAAAAGGTTAAGAATCTGTTTTATTTATTTGTGCCCATGTATATTCGTTCCCTGAAGAGAAAAGGAATGGAAGCAAAGTATCAAAATAGAAAAGTAGTTTGAATATGCCAGATTCTCAGAGAATCACTCTATGATTCCAGAGTCCAGCATTATGGAACCTGGCCTAAGTGAACCTGTCCATAGTCAAGACAACAGAGAAAATTCTGCAAGTCCCAATTGACCTACAGGGGTAAATCCATCAGGGTGACACCAGACTTCTCAAATGAAACTTCTCACGCCAGAAGAGGATGCTCATCTGCCTTTAACTTAGACAAAAGATTTTTGAGAGTAAAAGTCAATTATCATCTATCCGCCCATAAAAATCCCTAAAAGGATTGACTTTGAGCAAGACTGATTCTACCAAGATAAATTAGCTGCAAAATGCAACCCCAAATAATCATAACAGAAAGAAAGTTGAATAGAAAGGATCAGTACTATCCATCCAGCTGATATTATAAATATTTACCCTAAGATGAAAAGGATGATTTTAGCTTCCTTAACATAGGGTATCTGTAGAGTATTTTTTTTTGTAAAAGAATAGGCTTGATTAATTAAATTTTTTTTTTTTTTGAGACAGAGTTTCACTTTATCGTCCTTGGGAGAGTGAGGTGGAGTCCCAGCTCACAGCAACCTCCAGCTCTTGAGTTCAGGCGATTCTCTTGCCTCAGCCTCCCTAGCAGCTGGGACTACAGGCGCCTGCCACAATGCCCTGGCTATTTTTTGTTGCAGTTTGGCCAGGGCCAGGTTCAAACTCACCACCTTCAGTATGTGGGGCTGGCAAATTAATTAAATTTTTATTTGTATTAAACACTGTTGTGCCCACAGCCAGAGCCTGGGTCATCTGCATGGAGACTCAACTGTGAGTCTTCACTAATGACCAGTGAATTCCTGATAAGGAGACTTGGTGAATGACACAGTATCTTTCCATAAGTCAAGGGTTAGATGGCTGAATGTCTTAGAAATGGCATCAAAAAATGCTTACCATCCTTAATGATCAGAGAAATGCAAATCAAAACTACTTTGAGATATCATCTAACACCAGTAAGATTAGCCTACATAACAAAATCCCAAAACCAGAGATGCTGGCGTGGATGTGGAGAAAAGGGAACACTTCTACATTGCTGGTGGGAATGCAAACTAATATATTCCTTTTGGAAGGATGTTTGGAGAATACTTAGAGAT
>CAUYRH010141425.1:0-33466 GCA_963574655.1 Perodicticus potto
GGCAGGTGTCTGTAGTCCCAGCTACTTGGGAGGTGGAGGCAAGAGACTCGCTTGAGCCCAGGAATTGGAGGTTGCTGTGAGCTGTGATGCCACGGCACTCTCTCCAGGGTGACAGCTTGAGGCTCTGTCTCAAAAAAAAAAAAAAATCAATTATTCATTTATTTATTTATTTATTGTGAGCTAGATCTCACTCTCTTGCCCAGACTGCAGTGCATGATCACAGCCCACTGCAACCTCCAACTGCCTCTCAGGCTTAATTAATTCAGAATAGCTAGGACTACAAGTGCACACCACCACACCCACTTAAATTTATGTGTATATATATTCAGTGGGGTGACTGAGATGGGTCTTGCTGTGTTGTGCAGGCTGGTCTTGAACTCCTGGCCTCAAGCAGTCCTCTTGCATCAGCTCCCCAAAGTACCAGGATTATAGGCAGGAGCCACTGCACCTGGCCAGGCTTTATTTTAAATTGGTAAACAGCCACATACGCTAACTACTGATATCTCCAACCCACAGATTTAAGACAAGAAACACAAATTTTATCAAATGGTTCAATAACTATTGATTCAGGGCTTGAAAAATTGCTTCTAGGGTGGTGCCTGTGGCTCAAATGAGTAAGACGCCGGCTCCATATGCTGGAGGCAGCGGGTTCAAACCCAGCCCCAAACAAAAACTGCAAAAAAAAGAGGATTCTTCTGTGTCAGACTTTGTAGAGGGCAAGTATTTTAGATGGTAATAAGTATTTGCCAATAATAAATGTACATATTAGGCATTCAACATCATTAATAGGCATCTAGTCATTTTGTTTTACTGACAGACTCTAAATAAATTATAATGGGTAATCTAAAAAAAAAATTGCTTCTAACAAAGTTGTAGAATCTTAGGAACTTTAGAAATTAACCACAATTTAATATTCTCGGATGTTTTCTAAGAAAAAAGCTATAGGTCATATTTTCTGAAACTATTTACACCCATGAAATTTCTTGGAATGCAACTTCACCTCCTTCCCATCACTTAAAAAAAGAATATTGAAATTCGTGTGAGGGCTAGAGGCATTATAAGAAAAATCTTAAATCTTTTAAAAAAATTTTTAAATTTCAGAATATTAGGGGTTACATATTTACATACTTTTTTTGTACAGAGTGAGTCAAAGTTGTAAGTGTGCCCTTCACTCAGATAAGTGTGAACTGTACCCTAAGTGAAATTACTCATCAAATCTTTATTTATTTATTTATTTATTTATTTATTTATTTATTTATTTACTGTAGAAACAGAATCTCACTTTACGGCCCTCGGTACAGTGCCATGGCATCACACAGCTCACAGCAACCTCCAAGTCCTGGGCTTAGGTGATTCTCTTGCCTCAGCCTCCCATTAGCTGGGACAACAGGCGCCCACCACAATGCCTGGCTACAAATCTTTATGTTTTTTTTTTTTGAGACAGAGCCTCAAGCTGTCGCCCTGAGTAGAGTGTGGTGGCATCATAGCTCACAGCAGCCTCCAATTCCTGGGCTCAAGCGAGTCTCTTGCCTCCGCCTCCCAAGTAGCTGGGACTACAGACGCCCACCACAACGCCCAGCTATTTATTTATTTTTTTTTTTTTTTGGTTGCAGCCATCATTGTTGTTTGGCGGGCCCGGGCTGGATTTGAACCCACAGCTCAGGTGTACGTGGCTGGCGCCTTAGCCTGTTGAGCCACAGGCATGGAACCAAATCTTTATTTTTTAAGTTAATTATTCACTAACTTCAATACTTGATCTTTAGAAATAAATTACTTTTATATGGTTTACACCCAATCCCAACAATGAATGTGTTAAAATTTTTCAGTAGAGAAAACATAGTCCTACAACAACCTCTCACAGAATGCTGGACCCTCAGGGAAAGGGGCCCCAAACAATGTCCTTTAATGTGTATTGGCTCTCTTAGTATAAACTTAGTGTTTTCAAGCCTGATATTCATTTTATGTATTTTTCTTATTCTCAGGGGCAAAAAAGATCTAGAAAAAAGTATACTTTCTTCTGCAAATAACAACAAGCTTGGAATTTAGTAGCTATTTGATAATACTTTGTAAGTGTCACTAAAGTTAAGGGAAAAGGTACAGACCTGCCACTTTCCTGATGAAAAAAGACAACAATGAAACAGTTTCTCTGTTAGGTTTGTGGCTGGCACCCCAGGCCAGCTTCCACCTTCTGTTAATAAAGCACTATATACTCAACAGCTGAGCAAAGATAATTTAGCAAAAGTAAAACAAACACTGGGTTGGCACCTGTGGCTCAAGAGGCTAAGGCGCCAGCCACATACACCTGAGCTGGCAGGTTCGAATCCAGCCCAGGCCCGCCAAACAATGACAGCTGCTACCAAAATACAGTCAGGCATGTGGCAGCACCTGTAGTCCCAGCTACTTGAGAGGCAGTGGCAGCTTGAGCCCAGGAGTTGGAGGTTGCTGTGAGTTGTGATGCCATGGCAGTCTACCCAGGGTGACAGCTTGAGGCTCTGTCTCAAAAAAAAAAAAAGAAAGAAAGAAAAACAAACACTGACTATGAACTTAGTGCCAGATAATCGCATTTTCTTCCTTTCTTATGTCAAATCACAATGTCCATGGAAGAGGCTCGGTGCCTATGGCTCAGCGGGCTAAGGCGCCAGCCACATACACCTGAGCTGGCGGGTTCGAATCCAGCCTAGGCCCGCCAAACAACAATGACGGCTGCAACCAAAAAATGGCCGGGCATTGTGGCGGGCGCCTGTAGTCCCAGCTACTTGGGAGGTGGAGGCAAGAGACTCGCTTGAGCCCAGGAATTGGAGGTTGCTGTGAGCTGCGATGCCAACGCACTCTATCCAGGGTGACAGCTTGAGGCTCTGTCCTCAAAAAAAAAAAACAATGTCCATGGAAGAAAAAGTGATCTGATCTCTCAGGGCTCTTCGTGCTGTAATTTGTTTTTTTCTAGGAGTCTTCAGTCCAATCTTTATTGTGTTCTGTTTGCCTATGTTGATTTAGACATTTATCATGACATTGCTGAACTCCAAACAGGTAGATTGTGAAAATCTAATCTAGGAGAGACTAAGATAGCACAGGTTTGATTTCTTTACCCTGTTCTATTCAAGAATTTTTGTTTTGACAGTCTAAGTGCCTACTTCTATGACTCTCCTAGAGACAACCAATGCATAATAACAATTAGATTGAACTGAATTGCTTTTGTTCATTTCTGACATTAACAAGCGCCCTCCATGGCCACAATCCATTTGTTGTAGAGGATATTTGAGGAATCAAATATGTACTCAAGGGTGTGAAAACTGCTGTATTAGTCTGTGTTAAGTAATCTATTCCTTAAAGAGAATTGCCCCATATATGTGAAATGATCATTCTTCTCTAATTAGTTAATACAATTACTCTCTTTTCCCATGAGGCCAGGGCCTTCCCACTTAGAGAGTTTCTCAAGAGTTCCTGAACTTTATCTAACAACTTCTTGCTTATAAAAGTTCAAGTGCTTGTTCAAGCACTCTTCTGGTATGAATAATACTTTGGAGGACAACATCCTTGATGTTTCTTTTAGGGATAAGTTCTTGTTGCTCACCTTTATAACTGATTTCAAAGACCCATTCAGGTAACTTGTTTGTTGTCGGTCGCTCTGGAATGCAACACCAGCTTTCTGGGGACAGGCACTTTCTCTGGAGCTGCCTGTATTGCCCTCTGAGAATCAAGGTTACTACCATTGATGCCCTGGAGTTCAAACTGGAACTGCCTAAGGTGGCAATCTTAATGGCTACCACTGGAGCTCCTTCATACTAAGGTTAGGCATGTAATCCTTACAACATGCCAAGTGGTTTGCATCCACAGTTGCAGAGAGCAAACTGGGACTGCAAAGCTCAGTGACTTACATAGTGGAGAGCAACATTTGAACCTGGGCCTGATGCTGCCCTTGACCTTTCTGTACCACAGCATCCTACTGTCCTGGGGCATTTTACACAAGAATGACAGGGCATGTGTGGAAAAGACTTGCATAGCTACCCCAAAAAGAAGAATAGCAGTGACATGGGTCCTACCTCAAGTTAGAAAGCTAGAGAGCTATGGCCTCTTCCCTAGAACTACTGGTGACTGTAGTGATATTCAGCAATGGGGTACGTAACACTTTTTCTAGGATGAGTTTGCAAACTTAACTGTCAGACCTTATATGAAGAGAGCTCTAAGGGCCATTCCAGAAAAGAGTTTCAAAATTGTTTTGAAAGGTGGTCTAGGCACTGGCATCCATGTATAGCTTCCCAAGGGGAGTACCTTGAAGGTGACCATAGTGTTACTCAGCAATAAGGTAGGTAGCACTTTTTCTAGGAAGAGTTCACAAACTTAATTGCCCAATCTTATATTCATTAATTGAAATTAAATAAAAATAAACATTATAATGAAGTATAATGTAACTCAGTGTGAGCTGCAACCCATTGGAGAGGTAAGAGAGCTCTCATAGAATGTGAGCAGAGCCATCCTGGGAGGAGCAAGTGTGGTCAATATACTACTGCTGGTTACACGTGTGCAGCATCGCGTGCCTGAGTCCCACTCACCAGGGCCCCTCCTTGATACTAACACCAAGGTGGTAGACCCAAATCTATTGCACACACTGGTTAAAAATAAGAACAGATAAAAGTTCAAAAACTACTTTTTATAACCTCAAAATGGCCCATAACAGACTCAGCACCTATAGTTCAGTGAGCAGGGCGCTGGCCACATACACCCAAGGTGGTGGGTTAGACCCCAGCCCAGGCCTGCTAAACTACAATGACAACGGCAACCAAAAAATAGCCAGTCATTGTGGTGGGCGCCTGTAGTCCCAGCTACTTAGGAGGCTGAGGCAAGAGAATCGCTTACATCCAAGAGTTTGAGGTTGCTGTGAGCTGTGACACTATGGCATTCCACCAAGGGTGACAGCTTAGGACTCTGTCTCAAAAAACAAAAAGAAATGGCCCAGAACTGCCATCTTTGAGCTCAGACATCATTTCTCAAGGCTCATTGGCAAACGCATATTTTCTTGGCCATGCTTTGAGACCACAGTCCTCTTCTCTGGGATCCTGAACATTATTTGAATTAGTAATTGGGAAACACCAACTGGACTCTAATAAAGGACTGAGGAACTAATCCTGTTTTAAAAAAAAAAATCTAGAAACATGCACCAAGCTGTTTCATAGATTCCTCACAGCGGTTTCTCTAGAGATCAGAACTGGTACTAAAAGACTTCCATTTTTCTTTATACACTTCTTCATTGTTTGAATTTCTTGTGAGCACATGTTTCAACGGTCAATTCAATAGTTTTATAACTAAAAAAAAAAAATGGCCCATATCAAATCAACTTATGTAACATTACCATATGCCCCTGCCACTAATCATGTGACCTTGGGCAAGTCACATAACATCTCTTATATCATTTCCTTCTCCAAAAATAAAAGGGTTCAAATGGATAACTTTCTCTTCCAGAGCCAACATTCTAGGATTAAGACGTACTTCCAAAATCTCCATTGGCCTTCATGTTGACGTCAGCTCCAAAATGATCACCAGCATGCAACAATCTGTGGTGAGACCAGCTCTGTACAGCTACCATTCCACACCATCTCTCACTGACCATTCCTGTGTACTCTTCCCACATTCTGGTGCCTTCTTTCTCTTCTGTCCACTCTTCCCCACTTCCATCCCTTCTCCCTACATTTGAATCAACTAGACAGAATATTTAGATATGGAATTATCTTGGTTTGCCAAAACAGACTAATTTTACATTGGAACAAAATATCATTAACCATTGTGTTTGTACAAAGTCCAAAAATTCTATATTTCGGAAAATGTATATCTGTAATATGACCTTAGAATTGTACGACATTTGGGAATTGCAAGGCTCTCATGTTCTATTTTGTTTAATATTCTTGGCAAGTTTGAGAAGTAGGTTTTGTTATTTCTTTATTGTAGATGAGAAATCCAGCATTGAAACACAAAGCAACTTGATCAAGAACTCACAGTTAATAACTATGTAAGCAGGGCGGCGCCTGTAGCTCAAAGGAGTAAGGTGCCAGTCCCATATGCCGGAGGTGGCAGGTAGGTTCAAACCCAGCCCCGGCCAAAAACCACAAAAAAAAAAAAAAAAAAAAAAAAAAAACTATGTAAGCAGATCCAGATCTATTAAAGATGTTCCAGAGTAAGATTTTGAAATATAAGTTTCTACTCCTAATTTTGATTTATTTTTTTCTTCTAATTTTGATTTCTGAGGCAATTTACTTCAAGCTGATATAAATTAAACTTTATGACTTTTCTTGAGGAACAGCATCCAAAGCCATCCACTCTGTGAACTGTAAGTAGAGTTGATGTATAGCTTCTTGAGGATACCATTGGTGTTCTGTTTTGTGTTTTAATACATTCCCAGAGAAAGTGTTCAAAAAGGGCTTTTTAAAGAAATGGGTGAGGAGAAGGAAGGATGGATGGATGGCTGGATGGACTAACCAAACAACAAATGAGTGAATAAATAAATGAAACATTTACCCCTTCAATTACTGATGAGAACAATGGCAGCGTTCTTTTTAGAGCCACTTAGTTATCCATTTATTTAATAAGAACTTCCTTTATCCATTTACTTAGCATTTGTTCAATTAATCACGCACTAATAATCGGAAAAATAACATTGAAAATTACTCTTGTACTTACTTTCACCCAATCCCATTTGACAAGAAATTTGGTTGCAAATCAAGAGAGGTTGATTATCTACCTCTTTAATATAATTTAGAGTATGAAATGACAAATCATTAAGCTTCTTAATCTATTGAAGACCCAAAGAACTTAGTAATAATCATCCCCAAAGTATTTCTTGGTAAGTCAGAAGCAGCTATTGTTTTCACCACAGTTTAAGTTAAAGCTGTCTGTACTAGTTGACTTTTTTTTTCCTAGGAAGAAAACAATAGTAGGCCCATACAGTGCCTCCCGCCTGTAATCTCAGAACTTTGGGAGGCCAATGCCGAAGGATTTCTTCAGGTCAGGAGTTCAAGACTAACTGGACCACGTAGCAAAACCCTGTCCCAACAAAAACATTTTTTAAAAATAGCTGAGCATGGTGGCACATGCCTATAATCCCACCTACTCAGGAAGCTGAGACAGGAGAATCATGTGAAGCCCAGGTGTTTGAGGTTGCAGAGTGCGATGATTGCACCACTGTGCTCTACCCTGGGCGACAGAGCAAGACTGTCACAAAACAAAACAAAAAACAGAATAAAAAATAGAAAAGTAATTTATCCTAGAATTGCTGAAAGTAAAAATATATAGATAGTGCAAAGGCAAGTTTTCATGGGATGTACAACAATTTTGGTAAGGCTGGATTGAGCCGGAGAGACTGTGGGACCCAGGAAAAACAGGCCTAACCAGCTCTTCCAGCACAAAGGAATGGAATCCAAAATGAGTCAGGTCTGACTGTAAAATGATTCCTCAAAGTTCCCATTGTAGATTTACATATGTTAAAACAAGTTTTCTCTGCATTTAAAAATTTTATCTGTGTGATGGCCAGTAAAGTCATGATATAATAATTTTATTTAAATAGCAGCATTCCTGTGGCAAAAATCAAATCTCAGTTTTGGAAGTCCTAAAGGAATACACATGAAATGTAACAATGGTTATTAAAAGAAATTAAGAAAACAGAAAACTGACTTAGTCCTATACTTCTGAAACATTGTACCTTATTATAATTACCTCATATGGCATTTTAAGCAGAGAATAATTAAAATCTTTGGTTACGTTTGACTTCTGGGGTTTATTTATGACAGATAAATAATTCCCAGAAGATTTGTTTTCTGTATTATAAAGATGTCTACTCATATTCATATTGATTCCTTTTAATTCAATGTGCATGAAGATTTATGCATCTGAATGAAGGTAATGGCTGCAGAAATTAGTTGAAAGATATGTGTTCTAATACTAGATACATTAGAAACATTATTTTCAGCCAAGGTTTCCAAACACAGTTTCCTCAGACTGGAACTGAAAAAACTAAAAATTAAAGGGCATTATTACCATTCTAAATCGGAAAGAAATTTTGCAAACCCAGCTATATATGTAATATAAATTTATTACAGATTACTGTTTAACTATGTTTCCAGACCAAAGTCTACAATCACATAATACGTGCTGTGAAATATACATGTTGCAAATCTTCAGCATTCAGTAAAGCAATAGAGCATTCAGTATGGTAGTTTAAATTGAATACAGTTCTTTGTTTGACCTTGTTTTAGAAAAGACCTGGGAAGTATAAAGAACCCTTAATAATAATCTAGGCTTATTACTTAGATAACTACAGAGAAGAATAAGTTGTACATTTCCAGAATAGTATAAAATATATAATTATTTTAAATACGATGCCTAGTTATTTTAAAATACCAATGTCAAACTTACCTCACTGGGGAATTAGGTGTTGCACTTTAGTGATTTTCCATATGGCTGAAGCTAATCATGTCAAATGCCCTTTTAAAATGACAATCTATTGAAAATACATTAGATATTTTTTCACCTAACGGGACTTCTTCCTGAGGTTGGGGACATCAGTCATGGTGTTGAACACGGCTGGACTGTCTCACTCTTTGCTCCTTTGCTGCCATTGTTCCCAGGACCCCTGGGTCCCCTTTTCAGTTTTCCTTCTAGCAACCCCGCCCTAGTAAAGTAGTAATAATTAAAAATGTCTAGCACAAGCCTGATAACCAAGCTTGTTCAATCTGTAAACTTAATTTTACCCACAAACCTGAGTCAGCAGGTTCTGATAGGAATGAAGCTCTGATAACAACCTCACTCTTCTCTGGTGGTGAGTATATTACCTTTCCTCCTTACAATATGCTGCTTTTTGCTATGTCCAGTCTGTACCTTGATTCAGGAGGATAACATGATAGAAAAATTGATTGGCAAATACTAATAATAACACAATTTCAGTTTTTCTGTGCAAATAAAAGTGCAATCTCTAACAGGTGCTTCCAATAAATCACACCCCTTATACCCATCCAGTGATAGCAATTTGAGAAAGAAAGTAAGGATGGAAGGGAAGTCATTGCTAATTGAGCTCATGGTGAAGTCTGGACCCAGCTGGGCCCACGGGCTGAACCACAGTATTAGGAAAGTCTTGTTCACCCAATCCCGGGCAGCCTGAACTGATCAAGTCCACACAGTGAAGGCTTGCTCCCAAGAGAAAGAGGAAGAGCCGAGCTATGTGTTTTTCCTTGGTCTTTCCAAATTTACCACTCCCCCTTAGCTGATGATGTTTACACTAAATCTGCCGAGCTTTCATTTCCTTATAACCCTCTTTCCCTGACTTCTTCATCCCTTCCTCCTTTAATTAGCTCAGCGGCCAGGGTTGAGCTCATCACACTCATTTCAAAGGCCCATCCACAGCCCCTTTTTGCTTCCTTATTCACGTATATACCGTTTCTATACTACTCCTGCTCCCTTTCCCACCACAGGCAGCAGCTGCAATGTGGTTTATATGTTTTCTCAAATTTGTAGGCAATCTGGAAAAAAGTATTGAGTGTATATTTAGTCTGTATTTTGAAACCTTATATAAATTTATGTATATGGATACTATCATGCATTTACTTTTCTTAGCCCATGCCATCTTTTGAAGGTCTATTTGTGCTGTTATACTACATATGCGCAAAAAGTTCATTGTTTCTGTTCTACGGTGCTCCAAGGTCTGAAGCCACCACATTTCACAGCTCATTTCAAGTGCTAGACATCCTGATTCCTCTACCTCCTCACAAATATCCCATTTTGGTCCTGGCGGGGGTCACAAAGCAACAGGTACCTGATTTGATTGAGGACTGCCAAATAACTGTCCATAGCAGCTACGCTGGTCCGCATTCCCTCCAGCAGTGCAGAAGGGTTCTTGTGTGACCCAACGGTCCTACCAACTTTTATGTTATTTAACTTGCTCTTTTTGCCATTATCATAGATGTAAAGTGCATTTAAAATTCACATTTCACTGACTACTCCCAAGATTACACAGCTCTTGATATCCTTATTGGACATTTGAGTTTCTGCAAATGATTGTCCTATCTTTCTAGTTTCTGTATCTTTTACGGAATTTGTAGATGTGAACGGTATTTCAAATGTTGGTGCCTGTGTGCTTAGAAATGACAGACGTCTTCTTCTAATCTTTCCATCTATATGTAAATTTTGTCCATTGTGTCCTTTGCTAAATAAAACTTCTTTTTTCCAGAAAAAAATCCTAAATGATACTGCGTTACGGTTGTCCTTTTCTCCTCCCTGACACCTAAGTGAGCCCATATTTTTTTCTTATGATAGTTTAGACTATTCAAATTTATTTTTTCCCTCTCAATCAAGTTGCATGATGAGTTATCTACAAGCTCATTGATAACGGTGTATATGACATATTATAGCCTCATAAAAATAATACCATTTTGCTTTCAATAAAAAACTTTGTTTGCTTTTAGTATTGAGGTTGTGTGGGCAGCAGACGTAGTAACTACAGAATAGGAGTTGAACAAGAACTTTCCTCCCTAACTTCTTCAGTGAATATAAACCAAATTAAGCCAGGAAGTAATAAATGGGAAAAAAGAAAGTAGCATATATTAGGCTAAGCACAAAACTCAAGGGCAAAGACTCAAATTAATTTAGCCTCTGTAGATTGACACGGAAATAATCTTTTTTATAGTTCAGCCTGCTGTGGTCCTGGCAATACAGTGTGTATCCTCAATAGCCTATTTGTTAATTTAACTGTTTAATTTAGATAATTGTAGATTCATATGCTGTTGTAAGGACTAATACAGAGAGATTGGATGTATGTTCTTTACCTATGTATCCTTATTGGTACTGTCAACAAAGAACAAATTATCTTACAATATCACAATCAGGATATTGTTGTTGACACAGTCAAGACATAGACCATTTCCATTGCTACAAGGATCCCTTATGTCTCCCCTTTTCTCTCATTTCCACCTCCCTGCTGCCACCACCACCCCTGAACCTGTAGCCATGACTGTGTTCTCCATTTCCGTAACTCTGCCATCTCAAAAATGTTGTATAAATAGACATATAAATCATAAATACAATTATATAGTGTATGACCTTTGGTTACTCTGTCTTTTTTTCTACTCCACACAACCTAGAATGAGTCTGGAGATTCAACCAAGCTGTTGTGTGTATCAATAATTTGTTCCTTTTTTTTTTTTTTTTTTTTTGCTGAGCAGTATTCTATAGTTGGGTATAGCCATTTAAGATGTGTGAGTCACTTCCGCAGCCCTAAGTTAATTATTGGCATAAGCCGTGTTGAGGTTCTTTTGAAAGTTGGGATTTTGGTTTTGGGTTTTTTTTGGTGGGGGAGGTTATTTATTTGTTAGTTTTTTGCCTGTTGATGTCCCGTCCTTCTAGCACCATTTCCTGAAAACCATTTCTTTTTTCTGTTGAAATGCTTTGGCACTGTTTTCACAAATAATTTGGGCATATTTGTATGTGTCTATTTCTAGGTTCTCTCTTCTGTCCCATTGATCTATATGTCTCTCTCCACTGACGCCATATAATCTTGGTTACTAAGTCCCATTCCTCCTATTTTGCTGGTCTTTTTCATGATTTATTTTTAGCTACTCTATATTAATTTAGCTTTCTATGTTAATTTAAAAAGTTATCTGTATCTACAAAAAACTTGTTGAGATTTTTATAAGAATTGCATTAAGCTGTATATTAATTTGGGCAGAATTAATATTAGTATTGAAACTTTCGATTCACAAACGCAGTATGACTCTCCACTTAATTTAGATCCTCTTGGGTTTCTTTCATTTGGTTTTTCTTTCACAGGTTCCTATAGTTATCAGCATACAAGTCCTATGCATGTTTTGATAGATTTACACCTAAATATCTCATATTTTAAGCAGGTATATTTTTATTACTAAAAAACCCCTCATTTTTAAACTCATTACTAGCCAGTATAGATGAAAGTCCCAGTTCCCTTCTTGGTCTTCTGACATCACCCTAGACAGGGTATTGGGATCCTTTGTGACAACATGGAAAGGGTGGAAATCTAGGTAGGCCACTCAGCCTTTGATAATATAAATGAGAGGAGGGCCATATTTTCCCTGTGGTATCTGGATGGATTAGAGCACTGATTGTCTAAAGGTTGTCTGCCTTGCCCCAGGAGAAGTGGCTCACGCCTGTTATCCTAGCACTCTGGGGGGCAGAAGCAGGCAGATTGCCTGAGCTCAGGAGTTCAAGACCAGCCTAAATGAGAATAAGACTTCATCTCTACTAAAAATAGGAAAAACTAGCTGGGTGTTATGGCAGATACCAGCTACTTAGAAAGGCTGAGGCAGGAAGATTGCCTGACTCCAAGAGTTTGAGGCTGCTGTGAGCTATGACACTATAGCACTCCACCCAGGGCAACAGAGTGTGAGACTCAGTCTCAAAAAAAGAAAAAGAAAAGAAAAGAAAGAAAAAGGAAAAAGAAAGAAAAGTTTTCTGCCTTGCTGTGCTAAACCTTTTCCGGTAATTTGACTAGAGAGAGCTGGGTTTTGTTGGCTTTGTGTTTGTTTTTGTTTTGTCTGTGCCCATTGTTGTCTGCTGGTTGTAGCCTTCTTCAGCTCCAAGTCTGGATGTTGAAAACAAAAAGAAAACCCAAGTAATTCACCACCATGTCAGTTCTCAGGTCCCAATGTCTCCAGGCAGCCTGCCTTCTGTCCTCCTAAAGTCTTCGTATGTTTCCATTACATATAACTCCTGAATTTTTAGTTACACTTAGTGGAAGGAAGAAGGAAAAGTATGTCTATGCTATCTTCCCAAAAGCCAAAGTCTAATAATACCTTCTTTTTATTTAATACTTTTTGATAACATAGCACACTGTACATTTCTACAGAAGATTTCCTACAGAGTGAATTAAGAGGCTTATGGAATTTCTGTGATACTTGAACATACAGAAAAATAAGAAAGAAATAAGTCTTTGCTGTCATGAAAGGCAGGCAGGTAGAAAGGAAACAGTTGTCTCTAAAAAAAAGAAAAAGAATCTAGTTAGTCTTGTATCCTAGCAGAAGAGAGCCACTGCACTATTATACTGCGCAGGCGTCCCTGGTTGGACCCCAACAAAACTTTAAATGCTTCAGTCTGTCATTTTCATTGCTCTATACTTGTTCTTTGAGCATTGAGGCCTTTTTTCACATCTTAGTCATACCATCCCATATAAGCAGACCTTGTCCTCAAACTAAGCTGTTTTGTGTATTTGGCTCTGGAGACCCGCCCCCTCATCCTGATCCTATTTCTGTCCTAGTGCATCTCAGCAATTCCCAACATTGTGTCATTTGTCTTTGATGGTGCCCTATTATGTCTTCATCTGGACATCAGGCAGACGTGTCTTCTTCCAATGAAAAGCAGGACCAGCCTAGTCTCCCAGGGAGGGTTTGGTGACTCCAGATACCTGAAGCTTGTGCTATGGATTACAGTTATTGTCAATAACATAAAGAACAAAAGGAAGCTTATGATGATCAGTATAAGGATGCCCTGGGTCACTATGTCTCCAGTCAGATGAATAATACTTAATTCCAAGTCCCACCGTGAGTGAGGAATAGTCAGGTGCATCCCAGTGCTCAGGGTAAGCCTTAGGAATAGAGCCAGCCAGGTTCTCCTTCAAGGAGGGATAGGAAATTTTGGCCAAGGAAAATGATATTGTAATGATATTGTTAGTTTTAGTAGTTCCTCTTTAAAAATAAACCTCTGTTCAGATGTGGTCAGCTAACATCTCAAAGAAATCTCTGGGCTATAAGAAGACTCTCGCTTGGGTAGAGTGCTGTGGTGTCAGGGCTCACAGCATCCTCAAACTCCTGTGTTCAAGCAATCTTCTTGCCTCAGCCTCCTCCAGGGACTACAGGCACCTGTCATAACGCCTGGCTAATTTTTCTATTTTTAGTAGAGATGTGAGTCTCACTCTTGCTCAGACTGGCCTTTAACCCCTGAGCTCAAGCGATCTACCTGCCTTGGCCTTCCAGGGTATCAGGGTTACAGGCATGAACCACTGCCTGAACACAAGGCTTTGTAAAAATGGTTCATCAAATAAGAAAGTTCCAGAGAGGGACAGGCAGAAAGGGCGAGAAAGAGAAAGTGTTTGACTCATATTCTAACCACCATCTCCCAAACCTCATTTGGTGAGTTTGAGAAGGCAATAAAGCAGGGTGCTGAGAGCAGGTAGTGGAAGAGAAAGCAGGGGCTCCGATGGCCTGGCTTCCGGCAGAGTTATGCTGAGAGTCATGTCTCCTGGAGCCCTTTAGCCTGTCTCTTCCGTATAATCTCCTAATTCTATGTTCTCTATCCAAATAAAAGTTCCATTAAATAAGAGAATTGTTATCTGAATAAAGAGTTTGGAATTAAACCCCATAAAGAGCTATTTACTTAGAAACTTCTGCTAAGGAAGATTATTCAACTTCTTTATTTCAAGATTTTTTTTTTCCTAGACACAGAGTCTCACTGTGTCGCCCTCGGTAGAGGGCCGTGGCGTCACTGGCTCACAGCAACCTCCAGCTCTTGGGCTTAGGCAATTCTCTTGCCTCAGCCTCCCACGTAGCTGGAACTACAGGCACCAGCCATAATGCCCAGCTATTTTTTTGTTGCAGTTTGGCCAGGGCCGGGTTTGAACCTGCCACCCTCTGTACACGGGGCCGGTGCCCTACTTACTGAGCACCGCCCTGATTTCAAGATTTTTCTCTCTCTTGTTTTTTCTGAATTTTAATCATCCCCATTGGTCTGGAGTCAATAATTTTTAAGTCATATGACACAAACATTAAGATTTTCAGAGAGGGCGGCACCTGTGGCTCAGTGGGTAAGGCGTCGGCCCCATATACCAAGGGTGTCAGGTTTGAGCCTGGCCCCAGCCAAAATAAAAAAAGGCAGCTCCTGTGACTCAAAGGAGTAGGGCACTGGCCCCATATACCAGAACTGGCCGGTTCAAACCTGCCCTGGCCAAAAACTGCAAAAAAAAAAAAAATAGCCGGGCATTGTGGCAGGCGACTGTAGTCCCAGCTACTCGGGAGGCTGAGACAAGAGAATCACCTGAGCCCAGGAGTTGGAGGTTGCTGTGAGCCAGTGATGCCATAACACTCCACCGAGGGTGATAAAGTGAGACTGTCTCTAAAAAAAAAAGATTTTCAGAGAAAATTTCATTTTATTCTTCATTTCAAATTAATATAAGGGTACATACAATTAGGTTACATTGCTTTACATTGTTTACATTTACTAGGAATACTCCAAGTTGTATTTGAGTCCTTCACCCAGAAGGTGTGCCACATTCCCCTACATTGTGCGCTTTAGGTGGGAACCTACTAGCTTCCTCTAGACCCCCTTCTTGTGTTTGTGTTTTTCCTCCCATGTGGTCCTGTAATTATTTATCTACTAGTTTCAAATTAGTATTGAATACATGGGATGTTTGTTTTCCCATTCTGGAGATACTTTATTAAGGAGAATGTCCTTGAACTCCATCCATGTAAATACAAACGTTGTAAAGTCTCCATCATTTTAATGGCTGATTATATTCCATGGTATACATATACCACAGTTAATCCATTTATGAGTTGGTGGGCACTTGGTTTGTTTCCACATCTTTGCAATTATGAACTGGGCTGCAATAAACATTCGAATACAAATGTCCTCATGATAAAATTACGTTTTTTTCTGGGGACATACCCAGTAACAGGATTGTAGGATCTAATGTGAGGTCTACTTTTATATATTTGAGGATTCTCCATACCTCATTCTATAAGGGTGTATTTGTTTGTACTCCCACCACCAGTGTGTAAGTGTTCCCTTCTTTCTACACCCACACCAGCATCTGCAGCATTGGGACTTTGTAATGTGGACTATTCTTATTGGGATTAGGTGATATGTCAAGGTGGTTTTCATTTGCATTTCTCTGATGATTAGGGAAGATGAGCATTTTTTTCATGATTTGGTGACCATTCTTTTATGTTCTTGCGAGAAGTTTCTATTCATTTCTCTTGCCCATTGATTGAATTATTGCTCTTTTCTTGTTGACTGCTTGAGTTCTCTGTGGATTCTAGTTATGAGATCAGAATTAAATGAACTTGAGAACAAAAGAACCATTCCAAAGATAAACAAAACAAAAAGTCAGTTCATTGAGAAGATAAATAAAATCAATAAATCTTTGGCCAGAAAAGTATGGTCTCTAATAACCTCAATCAGAAACAAAAAAGGGAAATAACAACAGATACCACAGGGATACAAAAGAGCATCACTGATTGCTACAAAAATCTCTGTGCCCAGAAATTTGAAAATGGGGAAGAAATGGACCAATGTCTGGAATCACACCACCTCCCTAGACTTAATCAGAAAGAATTAGAACTCTCAATCAGACAAATATCAAGCACTAAAATTGAAAAAAGTGTCCAACAACAATAATAAAATAGTCCTGGATCAGATTGTTTTACACTAGAATTCTACCAAATTCTTCTTTCAAAGAAGAGCTCGTATCTATATTGTAGAAACTATTCCAAAACATTGAAAAGGAAGGAACCCTCCCCAACTTTTTCTATGAAATAACTATCACCCTGACACCAAAAATAGAAAAGAATCCAACAAACAAGGAAAACTATAGAACAATATCATCGATGACTATCGATACAAAAAATAGTCAATAAAATTCTAGCAATTAGATTACAGCTACACATTAAAAAATTATACATCACAATCAAGTAGGCTTTATCCCAGGAATGCAAAATTGATTCAACACATGCAAATCCGTAAATATAATTCACCCACATAAATAAAAGCAAAAACAAAGACCATGTGATCCTCTCAGTAGATGCAGAAAAAGCATTTGACAAAATTCAACATCCTTTTCTGATAAGCACACTTAAGAACAGGCATAGATAGCACATTTCTTAAACTGATAGAAGCCATCCATGACAAACCCGCAGCCAACATCATACTGAATGGAGTAAAACTGAAAGATTTTCCACTTAGAACTGGAACCAGACAAGGATGTCCTGTTTCACCACTGCAGTTCACATAGTGCTAGAAGTTCCAGCCAATGCAATCAGGCAAGAGAAGGCTATCAAGGGTATCCAAGGGGGATGGAGGACGTCAAACTCTCACTCTTTGCTGATGATATGATCTTATATTTAGAAAACCCCAGGAACTCAACCATGAGACTCTTGGAAGTGATTAAGAAATACAGTAACTTCTTGGTATATAAAATTAATGTCCACAAATCAGTAGCTTTCATATATACCACCAACAAAGAATATTTCTTTAAAGTCCTCTTTAATACCTACCCAGCAAGAACAATGTGCTGTTTCACGGCACACTTTCTGGGTAAAGGACACAACTGCAACTTGAACTTTACCTTACAAATGCAAACAATGTAACCTAACTGTATGTACCCTCATATTACTCTGAACTAAAAATAAATAAATAAATGAAACCATCTTTGAAAAGGCAAAGCCTTTCTGTTCTTAAACATGTTGAAATTCAATCCCTCACTCATTTAACTAATAAGGACCTTTTGGGGGGATAAAACTTGAACATAGGGGCGGTACCTGTAGCTCAGTGAGTAGGGCCCCGGCCCCCATATGCCGGAGGTGGCGGGTTCAAACCCAGCTCCGGCCAAAAACTGCAAAAAAAAAAAAAAAAACTTGAACATAGGAGGTAAGGGTCTTTAGAAAATGAAAGTGGCTGATAGCCTTTTTTTAATTAGTAAGATTTGCTTTCAAAGTAATTTTAGATTGACAGCAAAATTGAGTGGAAAGTGCAGAGTTCCCATACACTCCTTGTCCTCACATGAGAACAGTCTCCCCATTATCAATATCCCCAAGCAGAGTGGCTTTTGAATGGAGACCTTCATTTATCCTATGCTTCATAACTTCCCCCTCTGTGGGAATTGCAGAATGTTCGTGGATGTTCCATTCCTATCCCATCCATGTCAGATACCTGGTTTTAGGGAACCCTCAGTCCTCAGGTCTGGAGACACCAGAGGATGGGAACCACTTTACCCTGAAAAGGTATTTTTGTTATCAGTTTCTGGTTGTTGTTTTTTAAATTATTGGTGCATATTCTTTATAATTTCTTTTGAATAAATTCCATTAAAAATGGAATTTAAAAATTCCATTTTTTTTATTGTTGGGGATTCATTGAGGGCAGAAGAAACCAGGTTACACTGATTGCATTTGTTAGGTGAAGTCCCACTTACCAATCATGTTTTGCCGCCAAAAGGTGTGGCACACACCAAGTTCCAGTAATGCTGTCCAGAGATGCCAAACGATTGCCTCCACTTCCCCAGAGGCTCCAGTTAGTGTCAGGATAGCATCGGAATCTCAGATCATACATTCCAACCTCCTTCCCATGGAGATGAATAAACAGAAGCCCAAAGATGGGGAAGGCTTTGCACCAGGTCACATAGCTTGCGGAGCCAGGACTGGAACCCAGTTCTCTTTGACTCCCTGTGCAGAGCCTTCCTCTTGCCTTAAATACCATGTGAACCTAATAGTTGGCAAGGGCAAGGCTGTGCTGGGGGCTGCTCCATTCTCCTAGTCACTTCATCTCATCCTTCCCAGCTCTGGTTATAATGATTTGAATCTCTCTGGTTTTAATCTCTCAATTCATCCTAAAGGTCTGAAGGTCAGTCTGTGTTTCAGTATCGGAAGACTCTGTACCCGGCCGGCCGCACCCACCCACTTAAGGTATCCTGTGCCTCCTGCTGTCATCCCCCCTTCACCATTTCCTCCCCAGGATGTCTCTCTAGCTCTTCCCACATTGGTTCTAGCATCAGATGAAAGGGCTAAAACAGAAAGGGCGAGGCCCTGGGGCCTGTCAGCTAAGCACAGGCACAGAGGCTCATGCCTGTAATGCTCTTGGGTCTGATCCCAACACTCAGGGCAACAGTGGATGAAATGAAGGGTTCTCTATCTTTATCTTGGGGGTTCTGAGTGCACTGTTACAGATGTGCATAATTTCAGGAGGATTTTCCCAGAGTACAGGGACCTTGGCTCTGCCTGCAGAATGAAGTTAAGCTTTGAATTTCCATCCCTCCTCTCCTCACCCAGGCAAATGCCCCAGGGCACAGTGGAATCCCCAGTCTTAGAGCTAGGTATAAGAACTTTGGGAAGACAGCATAGAATATAACTCTTCTCCAGTTTGCTTTGCAAAGCACTCCACACTTATAACTTCCCTATATCTCAATTTTATACACAGTTAAAGAGAGCAGAAAGGAGCCACTGGGTCCCTGATGGGCCTTTTCAAAACAAAGGGATGCAGCCTTTGTTCTCTTCTCTGACCTCAATGTCCCCAACCAGAGTGGCTTTTGAATGGAGACCTTCATTTATCCTATGGAAGGATAGGATGAATCAACCACCTCACCTCTTCTCTCTCCATTAAACATCTGTGGAAAAAAACAAAACAACCATGCAACCCACTTTCACTCCACATCATCCAAAATAAAAACGAAGACAGAATTTCAATTACATCTGGGGGAAAAAAGGTTGAATGAGTAAGCTTCTTTGCTGCATAGCTTTGTCAGCCCTTCCTGGGTTCTGTAAATCTGCCTGTGGGGATAGGCCTGGGAAAAACAATCAGGAAATGGCTGTCCCGGAATTGTCATAAGAACAAACTCAGATTAAGTATTTGAAAGCTCTTCAAAACTATCTTTTGGCCAGGCACAGCGGCTCATCCCTATTATCTTATCACTCTGGAAGGCTGAGGCAGGAGGAGTGCTTGAGGTCAGGAGTTCAAGACCAGCTTGAACAAAAGCAAGACCTTGTCTTTATCAAAAATAGAAAAAAATTAGCTGACCATGGTGGCATGGTGGCACATGCCTGTAGTCCCAGCTACTCAGAAGGCTGAGGAAGAGGGCACTTCAGCCCAGGACTTTGAGGTTGCAGTGAGCTATGACAATGCCACTATACTCTAACCTGGGCAACAGAGGAAGTCTCTGTCTCAAAAAAAATAGAGGCAGGTCAGTTTGGAAGCTCTGTTCATAGGTTAGAAATCTCTGGCTGCTTTTGCTCTATTTAGAGTTGAGCCTGATTGCTCCCCAGTTGCCATCATTTTACACTTAACTGTGATTAATTGTCCTAATTAATAAGACTGAGCTGAGGATTAGAAAGTAGTTCTTTCTTCTTGTTGCCTTCAAACATTAGAATCACCCAAATAATCAGCCTTGCTTTTCTTTCATGTTCACCTAAGAAAGATTCTAGCTTCCATAATTGTTTTCAGTTCAAAGAGAATGTTCCTCACCATTTTATAGTTTCATAGTTAATTAGTAAAATAGCATCAATACTGTTTTAATATACTTGTGTGATTAAGTTAATCATGAAGCAGTACCCACCCCAGGGGGAGCACAGTGAAAAACTTAATTAATTAATTAATTAATTAAATTTCTGGCCCCAGAAAAGAGAAGAACAGAGGAAAAGACTTGGCCACAGTGAGCTACAGCATTTAAGAGTCCCTTCTGGAGCTTAGATGACATGGCTACCTGATGAGTATCAGTAACATAATTTTTGAAAACTCAATAGAGAGTTAGAGACAAGGAAATAATACAGGTGATACAAATTTATTTTGGCTGTTGCATTCAGAATTTAATCTTTCTTCTTTCCCCCTGCCTACACCCTAAGACTCACTATGTTTTGTGTTTTTACCTCTTAACTCCTTCTCAGACATATACATGATTTTATCCTGACTTGGGGATCTTATTAAAATGAAGATTCTGGATGGACACAGTGGCTTGCTCCAGTAATCCTAGCACTCTGGAAGTCCAAAGCTGATGGATCCCTTGAGCTGAGGAGTTCCAGACCAGCCAGAGCAAGAACGAAATTCTGCCTTTACTGAAAATAAAAAAACTAGCTGGGCGTTGTGACCGGTGCCTGTAGTCCCAGCTACTTAGGAGGGTGAGTGTTTGAGGTTGCTGTGAACTGTGATGCCATAGCACTGTACTCAGAGGACACAGGAAGACTCTGTCTCAAAAAAAAAAAAAAAGAAAAGAAAAGAGAAAACAAAAAAAGAAGAAGATTCTGCTTCAGAGGTTGGGGTGAGGGTGGGGTCATTAGTCTTCAATTATTGCAGGCTTTCATGGGCTGTGGATGCCACTGGCCTGGGTCCCCTTATCTCTAGTCTACAGTGTTGTGAGAAACTCCTAGTCAGCTCCCTGCCTCCCTTTCCAATCCATTACCCACCTTTGCCAGCACAATCTCTCTAAAATGCAAATCTGAACAGGTTTCTCCACTTTCCCTGCTTCCCATTGACTCCAGGAATCCTCAGATCCTGCTCCTACTGCTTGTTCTGTGTTCAGGGTCAAGTTCACTGAGGAAGTAGATTCAATCCTTATAAGTACCCTGGGATCTCTGTTTTAGTTTTTTAAATATTTTCCTTTCTTTGTCTGACAAATATTATTTTCTTTCTAATTCCATCTTCTCCCCTCTCAGGACCTCTCAACTTTTAACATCTAGGTTATGTGAGGATATACTTTCTGTGGTTCTATCCACTCTGAGCCTCATCTACCATCATACTTATCAACCTTATACAATTTGTTTTGTTTATGTAATTAATTTTCTTAAATTTTTCTTATTAGATGATAAATGAAGGAGAGAAGATACCTATATTTTCATTATCTTTTCATTACATTGTTTTGCATATAGGAAATGTTTAAAACATACATATTGAACTGAATTGGAAATTAGGGAGTATTCAGGAAATGGACACCCATAAATGTTTCAACTTTATATTTTAGATAGTCTTCATAGAGTCACAATCAGAATTACTAAATGTTAAGGATAAAATTGATTAGGTTGGCTCGGTGCCTGTGGCTCAACGGGCTAAGGCGCCAGCAGCTGGCGGGTTCAAATCCAGCCTGGGGCCGCCAAACAACAATGACGGCTGCAACCAAAAAATGGCCGGGCCTTGTGGCAGGCGCCTGTGGTCCCAGCTACTTGGGAGGCAGAGGCAGGAGACTCGCTTGAGCCCAGGAATTGAAGGTTGCTGTGAGCTGTGATGCCAAAGCACTCTACCCAGGGTGACAGCTTGAGGCTCTGTCTCAAAAAAAAAAAAAAAAAAAAAAAATTTGATTAGGTCATCAAATTGAACCACTATCTATTTTGAAGTTATTTAACCACTTTAGAGTCTTACCAGGTTTATAGTTCTTTTTACATTCTATCTTACCTAAGTAAGACTGAACCCATATTTTATAAAATAAGGCAGGCCCTGACCAGCTTATCTGTTTTTACAGAAGAGCTGGCAATATAAGCGTAACTTGCAGTAAGATGAAAAATAAAGAAAGACTGAATGGCAAGTGTGGGAGGCCTCTCCCCAGAGATGTTTCACATTTTCTTATGTAAGATGTTTGGGAATAGAGCCTAACAAGTATAATTTTTCTTAATGGAATTTGGTTCTGAGATTCTATTTTTGTTGTTGTTTAAAAAAATCAAAATGGGGCCAGACTCAGTGTAATCTTAGCACTTTGGGAAGCTGAGGTGGGTAGATTGATTGAGCTCAGGAGTTCCAGATGAGGCTGAGCAATAGTGAGACCCTGTCTCTACTAAAAATAGAAAAAAACTAGCCAGGTATCCTGGCAGGTGCTTGTAGTCTCAGCTACTGGGAGACGAAGGCAGGAGGATTGCTTGAGTCCAGGAGTTTGAGGTTGCTGAGAGCTATGACGCCATGGCACTCTACTGAGGGCAACAGAGTGAAATTCTATCTTAAAAAATATAAATAAGACACTTCTCGCAGGCAGGACACAATTGTAAGAGGGACTTTACCTAACAAATGCAATCAGTGTAACCTGGTTCTCTGTACCCTCAATGAATCCCCAACAATAAACATAAATCTATATGTAATATATGTAAATAAATAAGAATAAAAATGGAATCTTTTTTTTTTTTTGAGACAGAGCCTCAAGCTGTCACCCTGGATAGAGTGCTGTGGCATCACAGCTCACAGCAACCTCCAATTCCTGGGCTCAAGCGAGTCTCCTGCCTCTGCCTTCCAAGTAGCTGGGACTACAGGCGTCCACCACAACACCCGGCCATTTTTTGGTTGCAGCCGTCATTGTTGTTTGGCGGGCCTGGGCTGGATTTGAACTTGCCAGCTCAGGTGTACGTGGCTGGCGCCTTAGCCCGTTGAGCCACAGGCTCAAGCCATGGAATCTTTTTTGAGATTGAAACAGGTATACAAGCTCAACAGAAGTCTATGTGGTTGAAGCTATAATTCAACCAGGCTCGTTTACTTCCTTATATATAAAAATGCACTGTAGTCCCAGCTACTCTGGAGGTTGAGGCAGAAGGATTGCTGGAAGCTGTTGGGTGCCATGTTTGTGCCTGTAAATAGCCACTGCACTCCAGCCTGGGCAACATAGCTGGACTCTGTCTCTAAAAATATATACATAAACACACACATATATAATAATCTATTGTGCTTTCATTCTTTTACTATGCTTTTCTTAACTAGAGATTTTCTATATCAAGGAAGGAAGGGAATGATGAAAGCAACAGTATCCAGCTGCTTTCTGCTTCCTCCTTGTTATCAGATCCTAAATCTCTCCCCTTATCTGGCTCAGAATTCTGGTGTAGAATAGATAACTCCATTTCTATCAAGGTATTCACTGGGATGAAAAGGTCACCCCTGGGAGCCCACCTGCCTCACCCTATGAATTCCTCACTGGTAAACAATGTCCCTCATTATCTTTGCTTCATTCATGGCTCAGAGAGTCAAACCTATTAGAGCAACTGCTCAAACTCACTTTCTTAGAAAGAATGGAGATAAGAAAAAGAGAAAACTGGAATTAGAAAGTGATTCGATGTATCAAAGTACCGTTTTAAGTTTCTGTGTGCAAGAATATCCAATATTTTCATGGGTGTCAATTTATTTTAAATTAAAAGTAGTAAAATCTACATTTCTTAAGTACCTCCTTTATATGCTAAAACTTATATACATACATAGTTTGACAACCAGAAAAGTTAGGTATGATAGTCCCCAATAAAACTGAAGCCCAGCATCAGACTTGGATCAGCTTCATTTCTACCAAGTTCTTTCTTCTAAGGTCTGCTGCCACGGCGAAAACAAAGCCCCAAAGACGATTTCATATCTAGTTAAAAAATAAAGCCACAGGAAAAAAGGAAGGCAGGTACGAAATTGGTTCATTCGGGATATCCAAAGATCACACGACAGGCCAATGGGGGCTGTCGCTTCCTCTCCTTCTCCAATCAGCCTGCTCACGCCACACTTGGCCTTGTAACAACGTCTGGGTGCTGCGCGGTGGTGCGAAGGTTGTTTTGTGCGCAAGAAGATTCAATATTTTCATGGGTGTGAATTTACTTTCAATTGAAAATGGTAAAACCTACTTTTGTTAAGTATCACCTCTACGTACTAGAATTTAATATATATATTTATTTCGTCTCCGTGACAACGGAGTTAGGTATTCCGCTAAGGAAGTGCAAGGGGACTGCCGGGGGACAGAGACGTCGGAGTGTCTTTAAAATATATATATATAATTTGTCCTAGTGCGTTGCCACAGCCACTACCATTCAGCTTCTTGGTAATGGCTTTGTAATTCTCCATTCTCCCAAGCTGCCCCCCAGCCCTTCTTCCCCACCTCTCAGAGGATCAGGTTGTGTCACCTCTCCTGAGCCTTCTGGGGCGGCTCATTTCTCTGAGGACAACGTTTAACCTTCCAGCCCTACTCGGTACACCCGCTACCACCTCTGACCACGCACCCGCTGTTTACCCGGCTTCAGCCACCCTGGCCCTTTTCCTCCTCCAGCTCCGCGCATATCTCGTCTTTTCTGTCCCGCCTCAGTCTCATTTTAGATGCCACTTAGTGAGGTTTTTCCGAGCGGATCCCGCTCACTCAGCCCGCACACTCGCCATCTAATTAGATCTCTCTAAGTGTTTTCCACCACCGCCCTTCAAGTCACTGCACTTTGCATTATATGCTTGCCTGGTTGTTTTTGACGTCTGCAAGTGACACATGGGTTTAGGGCTGTGCCTGACAAACCAACTGCTGAGCTAACTTTTGAATGAATGAGTGAATGAATGAATGAGTGGAGGTCTTGCTTGCCATCAAAATATGTCCAGTCCCCTAGTGTTGCTCTCACTGGGATACGCATCCCTGGTGAGTGACAAAACTCTGCAGTCTCTCTGAGGCACCGCGGCGCAGTCAGCCAGTCTGGCTGGGAAGGACTCCCGCACAGCGCGGCAAGGGGAGTGTCTCGCCAAGTGTCTTTCTGGCTCGCAGGTTCACGTGCTTTGGGATAGGTAGGGTGGAGAGGAAGGAACTAACTGAGCAGGGAGCGCCAGACAGCTGCAGGGGAACGCGGGCTGTGTCCAACTCGCCTCCGGCCCCCGGTCGGTCGCTGCCGGGAAGCGCGACTTCCTCCTCTGGGGGCCGGGTGCGGGGCGGGGCGGGGCTGGAGACGCCCCCGCCGGGCTGGGCCCAAAGCTGCCCCAATGGGATTCCGTGCGGGGCAGCGGCTGCGCCCTGTCCCCGCGCCGCGATCTGCCGAGGAGGAGTCGGCCGGGCCGGGGCGGCGGTGGTGCGGGGCCCGTCGAGGGGAGGCCGAGCCTGCCAAGCTGGCGCCCGGCGGGGCCACGGTGCCCGGCGCCCACGGCCGCGGCGCGCTGGCGGGGGCGGCCGCGCCGGGCCTCCTGGCCCTGCTGCTCGCGGTGTCCTCCCCGCCCCGGCTGCAGGCGGAGGAGCAGGGTGAGTGCAGCGCGTCCGGCCGGCGGCGGGACCCGGGGGGCGGGCGCGGGGGGGGCTGGGCCGGGCCGGGGGGCAGCAAGCACGGGAGGGAGCCGAGCTCTCCGCCCACACCCGCACAGTGCGGCTCTGCCCGGCGCCGGCGCGGGCTGAGAAAGTTGCTGCGCTCGGGACCGCTCCGCCACCACGCTCCTACCTTCCCCTCCTGGAAGAAGAGAAGCAACTTGGCGCCTCCCCACTTTCTCTTCGCTGCCCTCCAGCCCAGTTCACTTAGTTCCAGACTTCCTGACTCTGCTGGCCCCGTGAGAAGTGACCCGGCTCTGGGGTCGACTGAGGGGACGGTCGTGTGCAGGGACAGTCTCTGCAGCCTCGTCTGCACAAAGCCGCCCCGCAGGGCGGCCGGGCCTCCCAGCCGCCGCTCCGCCCGCGCTGAGTTGGGATCAGGCGTGCGCGTCCGCAGGCTGGGGCGGAACGCTGGGGGAGTGTTTCCCCAAGTTGGCCAGGGACGCGAGGGGCAGACTGTGTCGCCGCCTCCTCGCGAGTGTCCTGCTTGCGTCCGGAGTTGGAATCATGTGGCTTCTTGTGTGTTTGAGGGAGCCCACATCCGACCAGGCTGCTTTGCCTCTGGACCTGCTCCTTGGCTAGGAGTTGGACCTAATTAAGCCACAGCGGAGTTTACCCTCTGCCTGTCCACCCAATCCTGGGTGGCTCTACGTCATTAGTCCTCGTTAATTAGTTCCTTTTTGATAGCAAGGGCCAGCTTTCTGCAGAGGTTTTTCGGTTGTTTCTCTCTACTCTCCTCCCCTGCTTCTGCCCCTGTATAACTGAGGTTATTTAATGGCGGTAAGCTGCCTCCAGAACTTTTTTTTTTTTTTTTTTTGCAGTTTTTGGCCGGGGCTGGGTTTGAACCTGCCACCTCGGCATATGAGGCCGGCGCCCTACTCCTTTGAGCCACAGGCGCCGCCCTGCCTCCAGAACTTTGACAGCTCCCCCAACCACCGTGCTTTTTCTCTAAAACAAGAATCAAAACTAAAACAAATGTTGGCATTTTCCCACTGAAAGATGCTCCATTCCAGTCTGAAAACATTGAATAGTCGAGATATTGATAGTGGTGGTTTACTTTATGTACCCATTTGCTTTTTTAAAATCCCCACACACTAAAGTTAGTTTGTTTAGTGTCTCTGTAGCACAATAGTAGGCAATTTGTAAAACTGTGATAAATCTGTTAGATTGTATGAAATGTGTAGGAATGTATAATGGGTGTTTTAAATATTTTAAAAGATTTTTTTCTCAAGTCACTATTTGAATATGCACCTTTAATATTTTAGTACATCTGCCAGGCGTTGTGGTGGGCACCTGTAGTCCCAGCTACTCGTGAGGCTGAGGCAAGAGAATCATGTAAGCCCAGAAGTTGGAGGTTGCTGTGAGCTATGTGAGGCTACGACACTCTACAGAGGGCGATAAAGTGAGACTCTGTCTCTACAAAAAAAAAAAAAAATTTAGTATATCTATGAATCAGCCTTACATTGTGTCCCTGTCTGAATGTGGCCAGAGCTGTCATTCATCTTTCCAAATGAAACTTCAAATTTATAGTGTCATACAGGCTGTTAACTGGGTACTTTGCAGAGCAGTTTTCTGGGGAAAGTGTGAATGTTTAGATTCCTAGGGAGCTTCAAATTTGAGGCTTTTTTGCCATTGACTGATGGAAGAGGATATTGTCATTTGAGTTTCTGTGAAACAACAGTAAAGGAGTAGGTATTCGATCACACTTTAAAGGTGAAGTACAGGTTTGGGACATTTACTGAAACTAATTTCGTGGGAGCTCCAGTGCCAATGCTGCTTGAATTTAAGCTTGCACACCCATTTTGGATCTTGAGGTATACAACTGGCTCTGTAATTGGATGATGGTCATAAATAATATTTGTCCTTTCTAGGTGTAGAAGGTAAGCGGCAGTCTTAGCATCGTGGTCTGGTTTTGGTGAGAAGAAAATATCATTTATTGCATTAAGCTTCCTTGTTCTTCGAGTCAGCTTAGTCTGGTGCCTTTTAGTTTCCTCAAGGCCTCCACCTTGTCTGACCATCACTCCCTCTGGATGCTGTATAAAGCTCCAGCTCCTTAGTTTGAATCAATTTCCAGTGAATGGGACCTGGGAATACTCACTTTTTAACAGTTCCTTCAGACAATTCTGATTCTAATCAGCTTTGAGATGGCAGAAACAAATGTTAGGGTTGTAATAAAGTGCTGCCATCTGTGTTGTATTAGACATTTATTTAATATTAGGCATTCATTATGTTTTAGGAAATAAGTGTCATAATTTAACCTAAATGTTTACAAGCTTAATCGATAAAAGTAATTTTTTTAATAATGTCAATCTCTTTATTGAAGCCTCATTTTGTTCATTCATTGTTTTCCTGATTTCTTTTAGGTCTTTGTTCAAATTTGATCATATTTTAGAAAGTTTTTTTTTTGAGACAAAGTCTCACCATGTGGCCTTGGGTAGAGTGCCGTGGTATCACAGCTCACAGCAACCTCTAACTCTTGGGCCCAAGCGATTCTCTTGCCTCAGCCTCCTAAGTAGCTGGAACTACAGGCGTCCACCATAACGCCTGGCTATTTTTTGGTTGTAGTTGTCATTGTCATTTGGCACACCTAGGCTGGATTCAAATCTGCCAGCTCCAGTGTATATGGCTGGCACCCTAGCCTCTGAGCAATAGGCGCCAAAATAATTTTTTTTAATGTCAGAATCTGGTGACTCCATGAAAGTATATTAGATCCTTTGTAGGGCAGCTGCTTGTTTATATGGTGTTTTGTTCAATTATGTTTAAAAAGTGTCCACTTGCTGGGTGCGGTGGCTCATGCCTGTAATCCCAGCACTGTGAGAGGCTGAAGCGGGAAGATTGCTTGAGCTCAGGAGTTCAAGGCTTGTCTGAGAGAGAATGAGACCATGACTAATGAAAAAAAAAAATTGAAAAACCCAGCTGGGCGTTGCAACAAGCCCCTGCAATCTCAGTAGCTTTGAAGGCTGAGACAGCAGGATGCCCACAGCCTGAGTCTGATGTGGCATTGAGCTATGACGACATTGCACTCTGCTCAGGGCATAGGGTAGAACTCTGTCTCAACAAAAAATAAATAAATAAATAAATAAAATAAAAAGTGTCCACTCTTCCCTTTAATGACAGCCAGCCAGGCCCCAGGCCCTAGGGCTTAGTGACCAGAATTTGGAATGATTTCATCTCCTTATGTCCTATTCTTCTGGATCCATTTAAACTAAAGTTAGATGTTTATATAGATTGTTTCACATGATTTTTGACCTTATATAATATGACATGTAAGTTGATCATTAGTTTTGATTACATTTATATAAATTCATAGGCTTGGACTTAGTCTAGTCTTATCACTTTGATAGGAGTTTGATAGAATAAAATACTCTATATTTGTACAGTGAACTTCTGCAAATTAAAAATTCCTTCATGTCTCTTCACCAGAAGCTTTGCAAATGGGTGTTAATTAAAATTTCCTCCTTGCAATTTAAGTATTTGTGAAGAATAAAAATGAGTACTTGATCTCTGAGGAACCTTCTAAATATAGGTTCAAATCTTGGATGCATAAAATGTTCTTTAAAACTCACAGCTCAACTTTTAATTTGTTACTATTAGAAAGTCTACTCTTAACTCTTTTGCCACTTCTGTCTGGTTAGATCTTGGCTCAGCTGATAGCTGATGTAAAAGGCGAGTGACTTTTTAAAAGGTAAGCACAAATTTATTCTGTCACCTTCTGTACCAGTGTATACATTTGCCCCAGACTCTTCCTTATCTTATCTGGACAGGGGAAAGTCTGAGCTTTGGCCAGCTCTGCAGACTGTAAGTGCCTGACGGCAGAGACTGGGACTGTAGTCTTTGTCTTCCTAGCATCTGACAAAGGTGCTCACTGTTTTTTGAGTTGAACTGAACAATCTCTTTGTGTTTAAAAGATATTTTTGAATTATTTCCTAATTAGTGGAAACTAATAAAGAGCCCACTGAGGTTTTTTTTATGAGGGTACATATGGTGTTTAAAAACTAACTTTGTTTATCAAGCCCAGCTCTTGGGGCATGCTTTTATTCTATATATATGTAAGCATGCCTTTTATGTGAAAATACAGCAGAAAGGGACATACAAACAGAACTGTATGTGCAATATCAGCAGATGCAATTTAGAGAAATTACAGAAATATTAACTTACATATTTCAGAAAAGAAAAACATTATGTCAAAGGATTCACTAGACAAATCAAAGGATGTTATTAAAGCAGGATTTGAATAATGTCCTAAGCTGTTTTTATTAACTTTTCATGTTGTAATTTGAACTCTTTAGCCTTGTGTTACCGAAACGGAGTTGAAAATCATATTTAAAAAACCACAACTTGGAAATTAAGTAAGGCATTTGACATTTATGAGCAGTTTTTTTTAAGATGCATGGGGAAGTTAAATTAATTGCAGCATTTAGCAAAGGTTTTAGTTATGTTCAGGCAGGGGAGCAAAAAGCTTGTTCAGAGAAATACGTAAAGTTTTATAGACTTATCTATGTCCTAAAATGTTAAGTCAACTCTATACATACTAGAGCAGTTGCTTGTTTTTCTTTATTAAGGAGATAATGCGTGTAACCTCTCTGGCTTTGCACTCAGCACATAGAAAGAACTCAGTAAATGTTACTTACTTACTGTTCGCTACTGTTTATTACTATTACCTTGACAATGTTGGGGCCCTTTATGCCGCCTCCCACACTGCCCCTGTGACCTCCTTCGCTGCCTTGCTTCTTCATGTTCATGCCTCTCCAGCCATTCTTGATTCTTGCTGTTTCTTCAAGGTGGCAGACACCCTTCTGCCCTAGAAACTTTGCATGCGCTGTTCCCTCTTCCTGGAACAGTCTTTCCTCATTTATCTACATGGCTTGCCCCTCCTTCAGTGTTTGTTCAGATGCCTTCTCAGGAATAACTTTCTTTTTATTTCTTTTTTCCAGTTTTGGCCAGGGCCAGGCTTGAACCCGCCACCCCCGGTATATAGGCCGACACCCTACCCCTTGAGCCACAGGCGCCGCCCAGGGATAACTTTCTTAACCACCTGGAACCTTCTCTGCATTCCTAGGACTCCATATTCCTCTCCCCTACTTTCAGTTTTCTCTGGAGGATTTATTCTCTTCCAATAGAGTGTTTCATTTATACCTTTATTTAATTTATCTGTCTTTCACTTACTAAACTATAAGCCCATGAGAAGTTTTGTGCCTTGAATGGTGGCCAACACATGTGCTGGCTGAGCTGTAGGAGATGGGTGCTCCCTGAGGGCAGGTGAGAAGGCAGTGAAAACACAGTTCTTGCACTGCTGTTAAAGACTGGAACTGTCTCTGGTTAAGAAATCAAAACCCTGCCGCAGCAAAGTAATGAGACTGCATCTAATCCAGTGGTTCTCAACCTTCCTAATGCTGCAGTGTATTTTCATTGTTACAAAGGGGTTGCGACCCACAGGTTGAGAACTGCTGAAATCCAACTGTTATTTGTAAGTAAAGGTCTGAGAGTATGGGTTTAAAATAGAGAAACTCATTCTGGTATATTAGAAGTCTGGCATTTAGCATGAAAATAAAAATATTGTCAGAATTTCATTTCTTTTCATTAGACTGTGGAGTAATTTTGCCTTTTTGTAATTGAGGAGTCATGTTGATGTCATCTTCCAGATGTTCATTCTCTGCTTTGTGTATTTAAAAAAAAAATCCTTGTGGCTTGGCTCCTGTGCTCAGTGGCTAGGACGCCAGCCACATACACCGGAGCTGGCGGGTTGGAATCCAGTCTTGGCCCGCCATACAACAATGACAACTACAACCAAAAAATATCTGGGCCTTGTAGTGGGCACCTATAGTCCCAGCTACTTGGGAGGCTGAGGCAAGAGAATTGCTTAGCCCAGGAGTTTGAGGTTGCTGTGAGCTGTGACGCCACAGCTCTCTACCCAGGGTGACATAATGAAACTCTGTCTCAAAAAAAAAAAAAAGAAAACTTTTTGCCTAGCAGGGTGGAGGAGAAAATTGATGGGAAGAAAACCCATTTGGTGACTTCTAACCCTATGTGGAAATAAAGTGGTGAGTCCTGGTATACTGAGTCAAACTTGCTTTTTAGTGGGAGTTGAAGAGATGTTTTTGGAGGATTCTCTAGAGATCCATGAGAGGGGAGATGAGACTGAGCACTTTTTTCACCGGTAGCACATGGTACAGTGCCTGATAGATAACAGGTTCCAGATACCTATCTCCTGAGTCAGCGCCTGAATGCTGTGGTTAAGATTTGAAAGAATGAGGTAAAGAGTAATGTTCACTGCATTATTTTAAACAGAAATTGTATATATGACCATTGTGAAGCCTTAGGAAATACTGTGCCTGCATTCAAGAAAATAACTAACTTAAACTCCAAAAAGGGTTGGGAATCTCTGAGACCTCTTTATAGGCAAGAGCAGGAAAGCCGCTATGAGTGAGAAGGAAGGGGCAGGTAACAGTCCGATTTGGATCCGGTGAGTCAGTGGTCCCCAAGAGCTGCTGATGCTTATTTAATACATTTAAGGCAGCAGGAGCCTGTTTTACCCTGAAGACAGTGTTTAGACATTTGTCACATTAGCATTGTGTTAAGCCATGCTACCATGTATGTCTATACTGTCTACAGCCATTTCTACTTTATTATTATTATTATTTTTAAGAGTTTCACTCTGTCATCCAGGCTAGAGTGCCATGGTATCAGCCTAGCTCATAGTAATCTCAAACTCCTGCGTTCAAGTGCCTCAGCCTCCCAAGTAGCTGGGACTAAGGTGCTCACCACAATGCCCACTAATTTTTCTATTTTTAGTAGAGATGGGGTCTTGCTCTTGCTCAGACTGGTCTTGAACTCCTGAGCTCAAGTGATCCTCCCACCTCAGTCTCCCAGAGTGTTGGGATTACAGGCATGAGCCACCACACCTGGCCTCTACGTGATACTAATTTAGTTTTTATGAACCGTCTCCTCAGTAGCTTTATGCTGTGTGATAATATATTTGGTATTTGCAGAAATATCTTGTATCTTGTACTTGCTTTTATGTGATATTAGGGTAGGTAGTTTTTTGTTTTGGAGTTTTTTTGTTTGTTTGTTTGTTTTTTTAGGAAAGGCTGCAAAACTTATTATTGAATCAAGGAAACACCTAAGTGGTTCTGTATTACCTTCAACTATCTGGTTTTAAATAAAACTTCAAAGGAATAAATTTCTCCTAGGTTAGAGCTTTCTTTCCTGACTACTGTCCCAAAGAGCTTCTCTAATGCTTACAATAGAAGCAGAACAATTGTGGAACAAGCCATGGTATCAATAAATAACAACATACTGATATATCATAATCCTGCTAGGAAAATGCTACACGTAGAATTAGGACATGTTTTGGTTTTGTATACTATTATATAAATACACATACAGGACGTTCATAAAGTTTGTGTGCAGTTTTAAACTTTACGTACACCCTGTATACACCTGTAGAGCAAATATATGTGTACACACACATTTATATACTGCCTGCTGTCTACTATTTGTATTAAACATTAAATCGATATAAAATTATATTTGTAAGATATAAATAAAGATGTAAAGAACAAAAATAAAAGGAATACCTGGGTATTTGCTCTGTTATTTAGTTTGTACATGCTTTTCTTTTCTTTCTTTTTTTTTTTTTTTGTAGAGACACAGTCTCACTTTATCGCCCTCGGTAGAGTGCCGTGGCATCACACAGCTCACAGCAACCTCCAACTCCTGGGCTTAGGC
>CAUYRH010141429.1:0-61430 GCA_963574655.1 Perodicticus potto
TGTGACTGGTTGTCATTTTTTTTTTTTTTTAATTTTTTTTTGTAGAGACAAGAGTCTCACTTTAACGCCCTCAGTAGAGGGCTGTGGTGTCACACAGCTCACAGCTATCTCAAACTCCTGGGCTTAGGCGATTCTCTTGCCTCAGCCTCCCGAGTAGCTGGGACTACAGGCGCCCACCACAACACCTGGCTATTTTTCTTTTTTTTGCAGTTTGGCCGGGGCCAGGTTTGAACCCACCACCCTCAGTGTATGGGGCCAGCCCCTACCCACTGAGCCACAGGCACCTCCGCTGTCGTTTCATTTTTGACAGAGCCTCAAGCTGTCACCGTGGATAGAGTGTGGTAGCATCACAGCTCACAGCAACCTCCAATTCCTGGGCTCAAGCGAGTCTCTTGCCTCCGCCTCCCAATTAGCTGGGACTACAGGCGCCCGCCACAATGCCCAGCCATTTTTTGGTTGCAGCCATCATTGTTGTTTGGTGGGTCTGGGCTGGATTCGAACCTGCCAGCTCAGGTGTACATGGCTGGCGCCTTAACCCATTGAGCCACAGGTGCCGAGCCTGTCATTTCATTTTTAAACGAAATATATGAGGTAGTAAGACCTTCAGAATTACCCAGTGTTCTTTTTTTTTTTTTTTTTAAGACAAGAGTCTCACTCTGGCACCCTGAGTAGATCATAGCTCATAGCAATCTCAGGCTCTTGGGATTATGCCATTGTCTTGCCTTAGTTTTTATATTTAGTAGAGATGGGGGTCTCACTCTTGCTTAGGCTGGTCTTGAACTTGTGAGCTTGAGCAATCCACCCACCTTGGCCTTCCAGAGTGCTAGGATTATAGGCATGAGACACTATGCTGGACTGTCCTTTTTATGTTAGAAAAGTTAACACCATAACATTGTTTAACTTACTAGTAGGAACAGATACATTTAAAATTACTTTTTAAAAAGTTAATTACTTTTTACTTATTTCTAAGATTGTATTAAATTGTGTTAAAAGCCACGAGTGGGGGGCAGTGCCTTGGCTCAAAGGAGTTGGGCACTGGCCCCATATACTGGGGGTGGTGGATTCAAGCCCAGCCTCAGCCAAAAACAAAAAAAGCCATGAGTGCAAACAAACAAACAAAACAAACGTTATCTTAAAAATTTTAAAATAAGCTGTTTGTAGTTGCTGGATTTGCAAAACATTTCATCACATCTGTGAGAAAATGAATGCTCAGGTTTTTCTAGTCTATGCCTATTTTAATTGACTTCTGCAGAAAGCTTTATTTGTTGAATAATTTTAGGAGTAAAGAAAATTAAATTTAATAGCTTCTTTTTTTCCCTAAGAGGCCGAGTCTCACTGTGTTTCCTAGGCTGGAGTGCAGTGGCCTGATCATACCTGACTGTAGCTTTGAACTCTCAGGCTCCGTCTATCCTCCTGCCTCAGCCTTCTGAGTAGCTGGGACTACCAGCATGCACCACCATGCCTGGCTGCTTTAGTAGCTTTTTGAAGTGAACAAAAACCTAATAGTAGTTGTAAGTTCTGTGAACGAGGTCTCAGACATCACACTGTCAGTAAATCTTTTGATTTCATGTTGAGTCTTTGAGTATTCTTTCTAATTTCAAATTTTGACATTTTCTTTGTGCCTTTCTGGGGTGTTTGATTGCAGGATGATGATGACTACTCATCATCTACAAGTTTGCTTGGTCAGAAGAAGCCAGGATATCATGCCCCTGTGGCATTGCTTAATGATATACCACAATCAACAGAACAGGTGACTGTTTTAACTTTTATATACACATAGGTGACTTTTTAAAAAAAAAAGTGTGTGTCTGAGTTTCCACGGAAGCTCATAAATTTTATAAGTCATTTTAGAATGTTTTGAGTGAAGTTGATTTGAGATATTAGAAATAATACTTTATTTATTTTGTGCAGGTAATCATAACATTAAACTATGGAAATGTGATATATATTGCCTCATTTACGTATGCCTTGTTTTTTCCTATTAACATTTATCCATGAAACAATATAGAATTATCCTTTTACTAGTTATGTGTTAATAAACATTTACATATGTTTTGTGGTATTCTGATTTATAGTCTCCATGGTTATTTAATAAAGTGGATAATAAGTGAGACATACCTCTTTTCAGTATGATCCATTTGCTGAACATCGACCTCCAAAGATTGCAGACCGGGAAGATGAATACAAAAAGCATAGGCGGACCATGATAATTTCTCCAGAGCGTCTTGATCCTTTTGCAGATGGTAATTCTTTCCCACTTTTCTATAAGTGTTCAAAAATTTGTTTGTATTAAGTTGTCTTTAGCCCTTTGATTTTTTTTGGCATGCTTACGAATTTGCTTTTCTTTTTTAAAATCCCCCTTATTATAGATTTGTATAGATTTGGTTGAAGTCACAGATGCCATATTCTTCATCTTTATAATGCAAGTTTTCTTTCCAGGTAGAAGGACAAGAAAATAATGAGCCAATGCCATAGAAACGCAAAGGGTTAAAGGTTTTTCTTTTACTTTTGTTTTGGGTACGCTTTCTATACTTTGAACAAATGTGTTTTTCTGCTGAAAATACTTTCAAATTATTGAAAGTTTTCATTCCAAATCTTAGATTTTTAGGATTGTTACTTTTGAGAAACTATTTCTCACACTAGAGCTCCCTTCCCCACTGTTGCTCTAAATATAGCTTAGTAAATGCACCTACTTTGCTCTAGGCATACTTAAAGTTAAAACAAAAGTATGTATACAAAGACTTTGATAATTTTAATAGTTGGAGTCTGTTTTGCTAATTTTAGTGTGTAAGTCAGCACAAGGGGCATAGTGAGCCTGATGGAAGCTTTCCTCAGGTGAGTGAGTTTCACAATCAAAATTAGGTGCCTGTTTCTTAAAATTAGATTCTGCTGCAGGTTTTTACATACTAGGCTTTCAGCCTGCATGAATTAGTAGGGATATTCTTTTTTTTTACTTGCATAATTGTAATTGATTTAAACATGTATGTCAGAATTCACAGGCCCATACTAACTGTCCTTAATTTCTTTCCTACAGCAGTACTGCTATATGCCAGTCCTGTCTGCATTCTTAAGGGTGCAGTTCAACACATCCTCTCTAGATTATGGTGAAAAAGTATTCCAAAGGAAGTCTTAACAGAGCTAGTGTCAGAAAGAATGACACTACCAATTGGGCATGATCGTCAGTATAGGAAATGTCTTAGAATTTTATTATTCTATCCTAAATTGTGATGCTATACTACTTGTATAGCTAATTATCACATTTTGAAAGCATAGTGTGCCTCTATGAATCTTGGTATATACTATTTGGGCTTCTTTAAAATATTTTGAAGTTTGAAAAGCAAATGCTGAAACTTTAACCAAGAGACCAACACATCTCTTTGTACACCAACTTTTCTTCGTGTGCATCATAATTGGTAGAAGTAATATATTTCAAGTAATTATGTTTCCAGTTGTAATTTATACTTTCTAAGAAATAAAAATATGTTTTCTGGGTCAAAAAAAACTTTAAAAAAGCATGAAGCCCTTTTTAGTAACGTGACATCAGAATGAAAGTATAGGTGTATTTTTAAAAGTCAAATTTTCTAAACTACAACTGTTTTAGAGCACTGTGTAAAGAACTTATCTAGTCATAGTTATTTGTAGTCAAGATTTTAACAGCTTGCAACAGGTAATGTTTTGAATATAAATATCTTTCCAAAGTGTTACTAATGGTAAAGAGATAATTTTCTAGGCTTCTATTCTGCTGCTTGAAGTCAGAACTGCTGATGGAGACAAAGGCACGAAAGTGTACGTATTCCGGATTAGCAACCCAGGAACCCATCACTTCTGAAGACTCTAAACTGTGCTGTCATTTTGTTTTTATATGCATTAAAATATTTGTTTTAAACTGCTATAGATATGTTTGTGTTCAAACAGGTTAAATTGATCAGCAAACTCAGTAAAAAGTAAGATGTATAATTATTAAAGTTTTCCATCAAAAATAAATTAAATGATTATGGAATAACATAATATTAGAGCAGGGCAGATAAATCATTTGAACCTAATTATCCTTTATTTATTGTATTCTTGTCCTGTTGCTGTTCTTTTCTGCAGGAGGGAAGACCCCTGATCCTAAAATGAATGCTAGGACTTACATGGATGTAATGCGGGAACAGCATTTGACTAAAGAAGAAGTATGTGAACTTGCCTCTTATTTTAATAGTGGGGAAAGAATAAGATTGAGGAAGTTGAGATTGAGTTTGTTTTTTTCCTCTCTGCTGCACAAATCATATTTTAATGGTATGAATAAAAATTGAGTTGAAAAACAACTTTACTCCCAAATTATGCCATCTCCCAAATACAGTTTTTCATTTCCATATCCTGTTCTAGTCCCAGGCCCTTTGGCTGTATATGTATCTTACAGTGGATGTGGCTATGAGAAGAGAGTTGCTGGTTTATGTCTGAAGCCAGTGTGTTAGGGAAAAGTTAAATAGTTCTATAAGATTATGCTTGGATATGGATAGAGAATAATTCCTTTTTGCTTACAGAGATGGTGCTATTTTTTTTAATAGTCTCATAACTTTATTATGAATAATATAATTTGTTGTATGAGTTAAATCCATTTAAAAAGCATAGGGTAACTTAAATGTGTATTTGTTGTAATTTACTTAGTTTAAAATAAAATGGTGTTATTTTTATTTTTTTCTATTTCGTGTTATATAGTTGGTATGTATATGAACGTTAAAGCTGTTTCTCATTGGAAGCATTTTGGTTCTATACTGTTGGCTGAGGATTTTACTTCACCTAAATAAAGTAGGGTGTATTGCGTGATAAATTCTGTACTTGGTTTTTCTCCTGTTGGGAAAGAAAGTTGTATAAAACTAAAAATACAAAAAATGGGACTGCTAGTAGCATAGAAAGGAGAGTGAGCAAAGTACAATAGGATGTTAAATAGAAATACTGTGCAAATGACAAAAATATGTTGAAAGCATTTTAAAGCTCAATATCAATGCTTTTCTAAATACCTTTCAGCGAGAAATTAGGCAACAGCTAGCAGAAAAAGCTAAAGCTGGAGAACTAAAAGTCGTCAATGGAGCAGCAGCATCCCAGCCTCCGTCAAAACGAAAACGGCGTTGGGATCAAACGGCTGATCAGACTCCTGGTGCCACTCCCAAAAAGCTGTCAAGTTGGGATCAGGCAGAGGTAATTTCTTTTTGCTTTTTATTACTATTTATAAATTCTTTGTTACAGAGTATATTAATCTGCTTAGGCGTAGATGACAAGATACCACAGAATAGATGGCTTAAATGTCAAACATTTATTTTCTAACAGTTCTGTGGGTTTGAAGTCCCAAGATCAGAGGTTAGAGTTGGCTTCTGGTGGGGGCTTTCTTGGTTTGGCAGATACTGCCTTCTTGATCATTTTCATATGGCCTTTTCACTTTGCCAGCAAGCTTTGTGGTCTCTTCTGTTCCTATAAGGACACTAGTCCTGTGGGATCAGGGCTCTACCCTTATGACCTCATTTGATCTTAATTACCTCCCTAAATACCCCAGTCTCCAAACATAGTAACATTGTGGGTTAAGTCTTCAGGGGGAATGCAATTCAGTCCATATCATGAAGGAATGTTCCTTTTGGAATATTAAATATGCACAGGTAGGTATGTTACATTATGGAGATGGAATACAACATAGTGGTCTTGTTTTCTTACCTTTTTCTTTTCTTTTTTTGAGACAGAGTCTCACTATGTCACCCTTGGTAGAGAGCTGTGGCATCACAGCTCACAGCAACATCAAACGCTTGGGGTTTTTTTTTATATGTATATGTATAAAATAACATGACATATCTACGTACAACACGGCTGGGATAGTTGAGGAAACTATACAATGATGTTTGGCATTTCCCCCTTCCCACATGGACTTTAGATTAAGGATGACAGCATGAGGAAATCGAGCAAGAAACAACAAAAATCATATACAATTACAAATGATAGTCAAGGAGTTTGGAGGTTAGGAGGTTCAGGGATCCTGCTCTCTCCATTCCTTCCTCACCAAGTTTTTCCTATCCAGTTTGCACAACAGTCTGAAAATTAGATGGCCAGTTAGAAGTGCACACACACCTCCTCTCCCCTACCTGCACGTCAGCAAATGTATCAGGCATTCTCTTTGGCCCACGTGTTTGGTATATCACAATTTGTGTGGTGAGAGGGCAAGAGGATTATTACAGAATCTTGCTCTTAATAATAATTAATTCTCACCCTGGTCCTCTTTATTATAACTCGCAGGTTGCATTCACTAAGATTCAGGCCAAGATGGTGATAATGAGACTGAAGATGCTGGTCACCTGTAACTCCTTTCCTCTGCTTGTTCATGAATCAGCACTGATACCTCTCCTTACTGTGCAAGAGCTGGGTTACTGAGCTCTGGGAAGGAAGAGATTTCTTAGTCTTCCTCCTCTCTCTCCTTGTTAATTTTTTTTTTTTTTTTTGTAGAGACAGAGTCTCACTTTATCGCCCTTGGTAGAGGGCTGTGGCGTCACACAGCTCACAGCAGCCTCCAACTCCTGGGCTTAAGCAATTCTCTTGCCTCAGCCTTCCGAGTAGCTGGAACTACAGGCACCCGCCACAACACCCAGCTATTTTTCTGTTTTGCAGTTTGGCCGAGGCTGGATTTGAACCTGCCACCTTTGGCATGTGGGGCCGGTGCCCTACTGGATGAGCCACAGGCGCTGCCCCTCCTCTCTCTCTTTAACCATTTTCCCCAGCTTCTTCCAAGGTGAATCATCTCTTAAGAACCTGTTGCTCCAGGCTTGCAGTAGAACTGAGCCCCAGCGGCTTGCTCAGTTTATCCCTTTTCTCCCCTTTCTCTAACAATACATTGGCATCTGATTACATCTGAAACGTGGTTCAACACATGTGCATGACTGAGTGTGTTTCCTCAGCACACACAGCTCTGCTGCTGTAACAGCTTTTTAGCAGCTAAGGCCCAGATGTAGGCTGTGAAAGTGGGTGGGCTCAAAAGTAAGAAGCTTCCATGGCTAGCTTCTTAGGTTTCTTTCTTGATCCTCAAGACACCATGAGGTCTCTCTGAGGTTCTCTTGCCAGAATTTATAACCCTCAGAACTCAGCTACTTCTCTTCTCATGTAACCCTCTAATGGTTTCCCAGTACCATGGAGCAGAGGCTCACCACCCATGGGCCTTCCTCACTGTTAAGTTTTATATGAATAGCACAGGATTTTTTCTGTTGGCGATTATAACATTTTAGAATCAGAATCAATATTATATATTTTTAACTCTAGAGGAAATAGAAATTCAGACAGGCTAAATGACTTGACCAAGCTTATACGTCAGTTCTGCTGAGACTGAATGGAATTTCAACCAGATGCCTTGACTGCTAAACCAGCATTCTTTCCGCTATTCCATGAACTTTCAAAAGTAACATGCTGGAAGAGAGAGAGAGAACATGCCATTTTCTATGAACAGTGGTCATCAGTCTTTACATCATTTGATAGCCAGGGCAAACTGTAAGAGATACTAAGTAAAGGAAGTTAAGTGGGCTTTGTAGTTTTAGTCAAGCAAGTCAGGTTTTCTTTTTAAGGATTCTCTGAACCTGCCATAATGGAAATTTGAAGCAATAGCAGCCTAAAGATAAAACACTTAGCACAGAAAATGTGTCTCAGTCAGCCTTTTCTCACCATGTCAGGTTAGCCTGGGGATGTTAAACCTGCCAAATTATTCCCCAGGCTCAGCCTAATCAATTTTGGGACATTGTCTTCCTGAAGGAGAAATCACATCTCTCCAGTTTCTCACACAAGAAAATGAGTTTGCAGCATTATCCAATCCTAGTCTTTCCTATTCTGGGGCCCTACCCAGACTATAGTGAAGGAGTGGAAGTCTCATTTTAACCAAACACATGAATTCAGAGCCCCTCTTCAACCCGCATTACCTTCTCAGCGGCCCCCAGCAAAACCGCTGCCATTTCTGGCTAACAAGCTGAGAAGGTCTGACTAGGTGCCCTTTCCATCCCTGCCTGTCATACAGAAAAGTCCAGTGGGTGAGGAAGGGGAGGCGAAGGGACCCAGGTTACCCCGCAAGCTTGCTGGTGACAAGCCTGGGGCAGATCCTGTGGGGTGGGGATGTGGTCACCAGTCACGAGGTTCTTGTCTGGTCCTATACTTGCCAGCTGCTTATTCTTCATCTTGGCTCTGGCCATGTTGTAGTCTCCTGAGTCAAAGTATTTTTGCCCTTTTTGGAGTTTCTTCATGAGGAAGTCAGACCCTCTAGGCTTTTGTCCTAGTCTTGGATATTTGGCCTTCAGCTTTGCCTCTTCAACTTTCTCTGGGAGAATACCTTCTTTGTCCTGCGTGTCCTGCTTCTCCTCGCCGGTCTCCTCCGCATGGTTCTCCTCTTCTTGTTTCTGGGACATGGCGGGACTAGGACTGTGGAGTGTAGGGGGCCCAGGAAATCAACCAGAGAAGGGAAGGGGAGGCGAAATGGGGACAACCTGCTCTGCTGCTTTGGCGCCTGTCACTAGGGTTGGTGAGTCAAAATGGCGGCCCAAATTCTTGGGCTTAAGCGATTCTCTTGCCATTCTCTTGCCTCAGCCTCGCTAGTAGCTGGGATTATAGGCGCTAAACACAACGCCTGGCTATTTTTTGTTGCAGTTGACGTTTAGCTGGCCCAGGTTGGGTTCGAACCTGCTAGCCTCAGTGTATGTGCCTGGTGCCATAACTACTGCTACGGGCGCTGAGCCAGGTCTTGTTTTCTAAATGGATAACTTAAGCTTCTGACCACAGGCAGCAAATAGTAATGCTGCTAAATTCCCTTGGTCAGCTTAGTATCTTAGAGGACTTTTTCTTTTTAAAAAATATTCTGTTGGAGGGCAGCGCCTGTGGCTCATCCAGTAGGGCACCGGCCCCATATACCGAAGGTGGCGAGTTCAAACCTGGCCTTGACCGAACTGCAAAACAGAAAAATAGCCGGGCGTTGTGGCGGGTGCCCGTAGTTCCAGCTACTTGGGCGGCTGAGGCAAGAGAATCGCCTAAGCCCAGGAGTTGGAGGTTGCTGTGAGCTGTGTGATGCCACGGCAGTCTACCAAGGGCGATAAAGTGAGACTCTTGTCTCTACAAAAAAAATTCTGTTGGGGTAAAATATATAACTTGCCATTTAAGTGTATGTTTCTGTCACCCCCAATGAAAACTGTGTAATCATTAAGTAATAACTCTCTGTTGTCCTCCTGCTCCAAAGGACTTCTTTACAACTATGTCAAACATACAGTAACTCCTTAGTATCTTCATTTTTAGATGATTTTTCTCCCAAAATAGAGACAAAACTTCTAAATGTTCTCAGCAAATCTACCAGTATGTCTGTATCTTTTCTCATTTTCTACTTTACTATCCCTTTGTGATATGAACTGTTGATGTGGGTTGACTTCTAAAGCTAACCCTTCTGGAGGCAAGATTCAGATTAGAATACAGATGTTAAATGTTGTATATAAATGATATTTTTACTGCTTACAACAGTTATTCCTTTTTTTGTTTGTTTGAGACAGTCTCAAGCTGTCGCCCTGGGTAGAGTGCTGTGGCGTCATAGCTCACAGCAACCTCAAACTCTTGGGCTAAAGCAAATCTCTTGCCTCAGCCTCCCAAGTAGCTGAGACTACAGGCGCCCACCACAATGCCCAGCTATTTTTTGTTGTTGTTCTTGCAGTTGTCATTGTTTAGCTGGCCTGGGCGGGGTTTGAACCTTGGTATACATGGCCGGCACCCTACCTACTGAGCTTAATTGTACTTGTCTGTTATACCCTCATAGCATCCAGGGATGCTTGGTCTCATAACATGTTGATAAAGTTAAATAGTGACCTCATGGGTGATTCTTGAATTAAGATTTGTTAATTTGTGACATGGTAACATGGACCAGAAGAAAAGGGATGATATGAGGGAATTCCCATCAGGATCAAACCATGTTCTGATCACTACTGATTTGGATTGATGTGCAACAAATGTCCTTGGTTATAAACTATGATCTCCTATATAAACAATATTTTTCCAGAGAGGGTCATTCTGGTAGGAAAGTTGTGGCTATAAACTTTGTTAATGAAGAAGACAAGTGGACTCTTTGTGATACTGAGACTTTTTTTTAAATTATAGTGTTTTAGACTGGGCACCTATAGCTCATTGGTTAGGGCGTCGGCCACGTACACTGAGGCTGGTGGGTTTGAACCTGGCCCGGGCCTGCTAGACAACAATGACAACTACAACAAAAAAATGCTGGGCATTGTGGTGGGCACCTGTAGTCCCAGCTACTTGGGAGGCTGAGGCAAGAGAATCGCTTAAACCCAATAGTTTGAGATTGCTGTGAACTGTGATGGCATGGCACTCTACTTGAGAGTAACATAGTGAGACTCTCTCAAAAAAAAAAAAATGAAATTACAGTGTTTTAATTTTTAATTTATTTTTATTTTTATTTTTTATTTTATTTTATTTTATTTTTTGAGACAGAGCCTCAAGCTGTCACCCTGGATAGAGTGCTGTGGCATCACAGCTCACAGCAGCCTCCAATTCCTGGGCTCAGGCGAGTCTCCTGCCTCTGCCTCCCAAGGAGCTGGGACTACAGGCACCTGCCACAATGCCTGGCCGTTTTTGGTTGCAGCCGTCATTGTTGTTTGGCGGACCTGGGCTAGATTTGAACCCACCAGCTCAGGTGTACGTGGCTGGTGCCTTAGCCCGTTGAGCCACAGGCGCAGAGCCTTTATTTTATTTTTTGAGACAGAGTCAGACTTTGTTGCCCCAGGCTAGAGGGCTTTGGCATCAGCCTACCTCACAGCAATCTCAGACTGCTGGGTTCAGGTGATTCTCCTGCTTCAGCCTCCTGAGGAGTAGGACTCTAGATGCCTACCACAACACTTGGCTAATTTTTTTGTTTTTAGTAGAGACAGGATCTTGTTCTCAAATTCATGAGCTCAAGCAATTACTCTGCCTCAGCCTCCCAGAGTGGTAGAATTAGGCATGAACCACTGTGCCTGGCCTGAGACTTTTAGTAATACTAATTTGGAGGTAATGCCCTTGAATGTGGCCCACCTTATTTAATTCCTGGGATGGAAATGCAGTGCTTGCTGTAGCTGAATAGATCACAAGGTGCATGGTACTTCTTTCTTTGAGAATAATTTGAATCTTGCCGCAGTCTCATAACAGATCAGAAATACATGTTTTGATAGCAAAGCAACATTGGTTGTGAGCTCTTGCAGGGGCCATCATTGACTGCTGGATGGGTATATAAAAGGTGGGAATCTATAAGGTCTTTCTTAGAAATTTTTCCTAGTTTTTATTTTTTTTGAGATAAAGTCTCAAGCTGTCACCCTGGGTAGAGTGCTGTGGCGTCAGAGCTCACAGCAACCTCACACTCGGGCTGAAGCGATTCTCTTGCCTCAGCCTCCAGAGTAGCTGGGACTACAGGCACCCACCACAACGCCCAGCTATTTTTTGTTATTGTTGTTGTTGTTGCAGTTGTCATTGTTGTTTAGCTGGCCTGGGCTGGGTTCAAACCCGCCACCTTTGTTGTATGTGACTGGTGCTGTAACGTGGTACAGGCACGGAGCCGGCTATTTTGTTGTTGTTATTTTTCGAACCTGCCAGCCTGGGTGTATGTGACCAGTGCCCTACCCACCCTGAGCTACAGGTGCCGCTGAAATTTCCTAGTTTTGTAGAAAAAATGGTTGTATTAGATGTTTTCTAAGAGATACAAGTGATTAATATAAAATCAGCTAATTATGTTGAACTAGCCTATCTGCCTATATTGTGTTAATTTGCCTTGAAAATTGATTTTTTAGAAAGCATTTGAATGCATTTTGTTTGATACGGTGTTTATTCAGTAAAGTAGTGCTAAAAAATTAAGGTAACTTTTCTGTTTTTGCGTCATTTTTCATCTTTTCTTGGGGATTCCCATGTAACATCAGTTTTTTCCTCCATACTAGGCTATTATTATCAGCAAACATTTTATCATTCTTTATCTTAACAACAACAAAAACTTACAGAAAACCATCCCTTGACTCTCACATCCTCCAGATACCATCCTATTTCTGTCTCTTTTTTTTTTACCACTAAATCCTTTGAATGAGTTACCTTTACTGCCTCTGCTTACCTAGTCCTAGTCTTTTGGCTGTATCACTCTACACCTTAACATCTCTTGTCAAGGTCTCTTGACCACGTTGTTGCTAAATCCAAAGTTTATTCTCATTCTTTAGCATGTCAGTAACATCGGACATCCCTTGATACCTCTTTCTTTTTTAGTCTCTCAGATTTAATCTATTGGTTCTCCTCACTGGCTGCCTCAGTCTTGTTTGGCTGGATTTTCCTCATCTTCTTTACCTCATAACGTTGGGGGACTTTTGAATACCTCTTCATTTGTACTTAATTCTTGGGCCATTTTTCATGACTCAGTCTCTACTACCCTAGTCTAAATCACTATTAGCTCTGGCCTAGACTTCTATAAATTTATTTATGTATCAGGAAAACACCTGTAAGACCATGGCAGTATTGTCCCAGACCTAAAATTGGGATATTCTAAACTTAGTACATAATTTCTGTACACTTGAGTTTAAGGTGAATCCTGAGGACTTCTTTCATTTGCTTTTTTCATATATAAGAGGATTCAATTCTGCTGAACATAAGTAATTATAACATTTTTTTGAGACAGGTTCTCACTTGGTCACATTTGGTAGCATGCGTGGTATCTTAGTTCACAGCATCCTCTAACTCTTGGGTTCAAGCAGTTCTTTTGTCTAAACCAGCCAGGTAGCTGGGACAACAGGCTCCCGCCCCAGTGTCCAGCTGTTTTTTTAGAGATAGGGTCTCGCTCTGGCTCAAGTTCGTCTTGAATTCATTCATGAGCTCAGGTGATCTATCTGCCTCAGCCTTCCAAGTGCTAGGATTACAGACGTGAGCTGCCATGCCCAGCAATTACTTAATTTAATTCCATCTTGGCATTCAGTGCTCCAGAGAAAGAGAAATTGTCCTACTAGTAACTGTTTAATGGTGTGTACCTAACACATCTTTACCCTAATCATGATTGTGGAGATTGCAATAGGTAATAGGAAGAATTTATTTCCCACGTTTTCTTGTAATTCAGCAGGAGGGGCAGATCCAAAGTAGAGATTTTTGAACAGTTTATGTGCTTTTTTACCTAAGCCAGAATTTTTCAGCCCTGGGTAATAAACATATAAAACCTTTTGTTTTTTTTTTAAAGGAAAAATGCTGAGCTTTAAATTTTTTTAATGGTATTTTGCAAATTTGCAAACATAAAGCATAGATACAGTGTGTCTATAAGAGCTTTCAATTTTAAAACAAATACATAAAGCATGTCATACAACCTGTTGAATACTTACAAGGTCATATTTAAGTACAAATTTTGTTTTGCTTATACTAAATCACTTGCTTTGATAGGATAGATGTACTGTCTTTATGGGTAGACGTTCTTTTGATACATGCTTTCTGATGGTCCTATATCACCTACTAATCACTATTCATGAACTATAGAACTTGTGATAGTACTTTAATCTTTTTTAACTAATCTTTTCAGCGTCAATTAGGATAATACTATTTGGAACAAATACTCTTTTAAATATAAGCTCATTTCAAGGATTAAAGTCATCTAACAGTATCTGGTTATAATTACCTAGATGATTTGTTTTTTTGGTTTTTTTTTTTTGAGACAGAGTCTCAAGCTGTCACCCTGGATAGAGTGCAGTGACATCACAGCTCACAGCAACCTCCAATTCCTGGGCTCAAGCGAGTCTCCTGCCTCCACCTCCCAAGTAGCTGGGACTACAGGCGCTTGCCACAACGCCTAGCCATTTTTTGGTTGCAGCCGTCATTGTTGTTTGGCGGGCCCGGGCTGGATTCAAACCCGCAAGCTCAGGTGTACATGGCTGGCGCCTTAGCCTGTTGAGCCACAGGCGCTGAGCCATACCTAGATGATTTGAAACATGCTTCTGTTAATTAACACGTACATAATTGAGCAAAACCATAACAATAGTATTTCTTTTTTTTTTTTTAATTAAATCATAGCTGCGTACATTAGTGCAGTCAAGGGGTACAATGTGCTGGCTTCATATACAATCTGAAATATTTTCATCAAACTGTTTAACATAGCCTTCAGGGCATTTTCTTGTTATTGTATGTAGACATTTGTATTCTGCATTTAGTAAGTTTCACCTGTACCCTTCCAAGATGCATCATAGGTCTGGCCCCACCAATTACCCTACCCCTACCCCAACCTCCCCTCCCCACATCCTCCCCCCTCCCCACATCCTCCCCCCTCCCCTCCCCTCAACAATAGTATTTCTTAGAACTTAGTGCATTCCTTCTTTTCTAAGAAAGGAATTTATGTATCTCTAAGCCCCACTTTGACAAGTGCTAATGTAATTAGAGGCCAAAAGTCTTTAATTGGTGATCTGGACAGAAACGTCAGTGATTTTCCCCAAATCATAAAGCTGTTAGTGGCATGTGCAAGATTCATACCCAGAATAATTTAAGCTAGGACTTTTTTCAGTGCTTCAAATGTAAATTGTTTTTGATCATAAACATATTTGCTAGAAAGTAGGTATCTTTTCCTTTAAGTGGAGGATAGTCAACTAGAAAATAGGACTAAAATTTTTAGTTGCTTTTTGTTTAATAGAAATTTTCTAGTTATTTCTGTGTGGATGTGTAGATGAGTGAAATAAAATCTTTTTGCTCTGTTAAGACCCCTGGGCATACCCCTTCCTTACGATGGGATGAGACACCAGGTCGTGCAAAGGGAAGCGAGACTCCTGGAGCAACTCCAGGCTCGAAAATATGGGATCCTACACCAAGTCACACACCAGCAGGAGCTGCTACTCCTGGACGAGGCGATACACCTGGTCATGCAACACCAGGCCATGGAGGTGCAACATCCAGTGCTCGTAAAAACAGATGGGATGAGACCCCCAAAACTGAAAGAGGTACTATGAGTAGTGTGTTTACAGACTGTAGTCCTGTGTGGACATAAAGAACCAGCTGCTTTGAGGACAGATAAATAACTGAGCAGATGTGTGCCTAATTCCCTTCCCTCCTTGAAAGTTTAAGGAGTTATTTAAAGAAGAGTCTTAAAGTTTGTAGGCCCCAACTCTTTGTTTTTTATTTTGGCAAGATACACCTAACATCAAATTTGCCATTTTAACGATTTTATTTTTTTCATTTTAACGATTTTTAAGGGTATAATTCAGTGGCTTGAAGTACGTTTGCATTGTTGTACAACCATTGCTACTATCCATTACTAGGATTTTTTTAATCATCCCAGATAGAAACTCTGGCCCCATTAAACAGTTAACTTCACGTTTCCATTCTCCTCAGATGCCCTGTAACCTCTCTTTTGCTTTCTATTCTATGAGTTTACCTCTTGTTTGGATCTAAAGCTGTATTTCATTAGATGTGTGTATGAGGCTAGTTGTGACAAATTAAGGTTTAATAATACATCTGTATTAAAATTTTGTAAAGAATTTTTAATGATATGGTGGAGTGTTTACTTAACATGTTATAGACGAAAGTAACAGTATAGAATTGTACACGGCAGAGTAACCTCAACTATATGGAAAACTGAAAGAAATGGATTAAGATACATATAGATGGAAATCTGTATAGTGATGTTATGGGTAGTTAAAAATTTGCTTTGCTCAGTTTTTCTATTTTTATAACCAGTGGAAAAGAAACAAAATTGTGAAAGGAGCAGGTAAGTATGAAATGGACCTTTAAATAAAACTTAAGTAGGTATCCATTTTAGGAATGTCCTGTTTTGGAACTTGATTGTTTTGTGTCAGCTGTTTGAGAATAAACAGTATTATTTTAACAATGGTTAAAATTGTGGTCCTACTTGCTTTTTCTCTTTAAAGATACTCCTGGGCATGGAAGTGGATGGGCTGAGACTCCTCGAACAGATAGGGGTGGTGATTCGATTGGTGAAACACCGACTCCTGGAGCCAGTAAAAGAAAGTCACGTTGGGATGAAACACCAGCTAGTCAGATGGGTGGAAGTACTCCTGTTCTGACCCCCGGAAAAACACCAATTGGCACACCAGCCATGAACATGGCTACCCCTACTCCAGGTAGAAACTCTCTAATTGGAAATATTTGTCTTTTCTCCTGGAAATATTGTGTTTTTTTTTTCTTTGTGGTATTCTTTGTGCTTTCTTAGCGCCAACTTTTAGTAAGAATAAGGATTTTTTGGTTTGTGTTTATAATATATTAATAAAAGCAGTTAAATGTTCGGGTTAATTTTAACTGTCTTATATGCCAAGAAACTGTGTAATGATGCAGTCTTAACTTTAAGTGATTATAAAAATTTGCATTTTTTTGGTAGGTCACATAATGAGTATGACTCCTGAACAGCTTCAGGCTTGGCGGTGGGAGAGAGAAATTGATGAGAGAAATCGCCCACTTTCTGATGAAGAATTGGATGCTATGTTCCCAGAAGGATATAAGGTACAGTGAATATGAATTAGGTGGTATTTAGGACACAAGAGTTTATTTGTTCGTTTATTTATTGATTTACTCTGTCACCCTTGGTAGAGTGAGTGCCTTGGTATCATATCTCCCAGCAAACTCAAACTCTTCAGCTCAAGCGATCCCCTTGCCTCAGCCTCCCAGATAACTGGGACTACAGGTGCCCGCCACACTTGGCTATTTTTAGAAACAGGGTCTCACTCTTTTTTTTTCTTTCCCTTAAGGTATGCTTCTATCTTTAAAAAAACAGGAATATTTTTTATTTTCAGCCTGCTTTTTTTGAAATTTTACTGGCTTTGCATAAGATTTTATCACGTGATAGGGCTTTGTAGTTTTTACACATTTAACTCATTTTTGTAGAGTCTTAGACTTAAAGATTTGTTTTTATAAGCGTTTATGGGAATGTTTTCTTACTAAAATACAATCTTTTGTATGTTACTTATATGCACCATACAAGGCTGGCTTTTTTTTTTCGTTTTTTGAGATAGAGTCTTGTTCTGTCTCTTGGGCCACAGTGCAGTGGTATCAGTGTAGCTCTCTGCAACCTCAGACTCAAAGCCCAAGCAATTGTCTTGCCTCAGCCTCCCATATAGGACCAACCACCACACCTAAGCTAATTTTTCTACATTTTTGTAGAGACTCAGGCTTGCTCAAGCTGGTGTTGAACTCCTGGCCTCAAGTGAACCTCCCATCTCAGTCTTCCAAAATGTTAGGATTGCAAGCATGAGCCACCACACCTGACCCAAGCTTATTTCTTTAATAAACAGTTATATGAGATACTGTTTGTTCTAATAGAACTGTTTTTGGAAGTGCTGCTCAGATTTTATAATTTTCAAACTTCTAATAATTTGGCATAATTAACTCACCAGCATGTTATTTAGATTAATGTTTGGAAATGATCAGAATTTTAGAAGCCTACCTCATGTATTTCCTCAGTTTCTTGATGTGCTTAATTAGCAGGTGAGAAATATGTATTTTGAACTTCTAATTAAGGTAGAAAAGAGGGATCTGTGTTAATCCTTGTTGCTGAGCAAATAGAAAGCTTCCTAGGTATTAACTATAAAATATTTTAAGTGCATATATTATTCATCATGCTGTTCTTTAATTTTATAAAGTTAAAAGGCAATTCTAAACTGTCTTACAACTCCATCAGGTCCTTCCTCCTCCAGCTGGTTATGTTCCTATTCGAACTCCAGCTCGAAAGCTGACAGCTACACCCACACCTTTAGGTGGTATGACTGGTTTCCACATGCAAACTGAAGATAGAACTATGAAAAGTGTTAATGACCAGCCATCTGGAAATCTTCCATTTTTAAAACCTGATGATATCCAGTACTTTGATAAATTACTGGTAAGTGGTATGAGCAGAAATTATTACTATTTATTTCTGTATTATAAATCATAATGTTTCAGCCTACCTTTAAATTTTTTTCTTTTTACTATAGGTTGATGTTGATGAATCAACACTTAGTCCAGAAGAACAGAAAGAGAGAAAAATAATGAAGTTGCTTTTAAAAATTAAGAATGGAACACCACCAATGAGAAAGGTTAAGTACTGTTGGTTAAACCATATTCATTTTATTTTTATGTTTAAGAATTTATAATTACTCTCTTCATCTTTATCCAAGGGCATAACATGAGAGAAATACAGGCAATCCCCAGTTTTGAGTGAGATAGATTGTAGTCGAATTTCAGTTGAGTGAGATAGATTCTGTAGTTTGATCTGTAAGGTTTGATCTGTAGTTGAATGAGATAGTCGAGTGAGTTTGATCTGTAGTTGAATGAGATAGTTGAGTGAGATAGATTCTGTAAGGTTTGATCTGTAGTTGAATTTATGTAAGTTGGAACAGATGCTTTTACCCATTACCTGTAAAAGCCTGTCATTGTAAGTGCACATTGTAAGTCAGATGCTTGTAGCTTGAGGACTTGTCCTGTACGTGGAGTGTGAACGATTTAGCTTGTCGTTATCTAGCTATTTATTAATACATACATACATACATACCAGGTCATACTCTGTTGTCTAGGCTAGAGTGCTGTGGCATCTGCCTAGCTCACAGCAACTTCAAACTCCTGGGTTCAAGTGATCTTCCTGTTTCAACCTCCCAAGTAGCTGGGACTACAGGCACCTGCCACCACACCCAGCTAATTTTCTATTTTTAGTAGAAATGAGGTCTCACTCTTGCTCATTTTAATGCTTTTTTAATGTAAAATAATTTTATACTAAAATGTTGACAGATGAAATTCTCCCTTTTGTCTATACATAGCCTTTGAAACATGCTTAAGGCTTAAAGGTAGAATTGTGTGAAGAATTGTGTTTACACTATATTTAGTTTAAAGGTGAAACATACTTGAAGGAGAATGAAGGCATTTATGTATGCTTGCATTGTTTACTAAATTACCCTTTTAGAATCAACAGAATGCTGATTTTTTTCCACAGGAGTTCAAATTTTGGAGTAATTTTGATGGAAATGAACTCATGATGTCTATGTAAAATATCTATAAAAGTATACACTAAAATATTGTTATAGAAAATCTTCCTGAAGTGATTTGCTCACTCAAAATGCTTGATTATATAAAGAAGACATCCCTTTTACTCTCCTTTTTTCCCCAGGCTGCATTGCGTCAGATTACTGATAAAGCTCGAGAATTTGGAGCTGGTCCTTTGTTTAATCAGATTCTGCCTCTACTAATGTCTCCTACACTTGAGGATCAAGAGCGTCATTTACTTGTGAAAGTTATTGATAGAATACTGTACAAACTTGATGACTTAGTTCGACCGTATGTACACAAGGTATTTTCATTTTTTAATATAAAAGGAATTCTTTATTTTTTTTTAAAGCAAGCTGATTAAAAATTTTAAAGCAGTACCTGATGCTATTCATTCATGGTAGAAAGAAACATTTATTTCCTTGCAAGATACTCAAAGGTAACCAATGTTAAATTTACATATGCTTTTTGCACAACCATACATTATATACATACAAATACAGATATAAGTCTCACTTTTTGTTATCTTCACCCCTTACTAAAAAATACTCATATTTTTCATTTGCTTTTATTGATATTAAATTAGGAAGAGAACCTATATGATTCTACACCATGCCATTTAGTGTTAAGAACCATGTTCTCATTGATGACATTTATGGTGCAAAATGTTTATAGATGTGTGTCTCTGTGTGTGTGTGTGTGTGTGTGTGTGTGTGTGTGTGTATATGTATTATTTCATTTTCCTGATGAATCCTTTGAGCCACAGGTGCCACCCTTCTGATGAATCCTAATTACCAAAATAATCGAATATTTGTTAGCCTGTGTTGCTAACAGTTCTCTCAAAGTTTCTTCTTTATGTGGGGTTCGAAATTGTGAGATTAAAAGTTTTTAAATAATATTTTTTGTTATTATTGACAGACAGTCTTACTCCTGTCCCGGGCTAAAGAGCTGTGGTGCTGGCTAGCTCACAGCAACCTTAAACTTTCAAGTTTGAGTGATCCTTCTTCCTCAGCCTCCTTAGTAGCTGGGGTATAAGCACCTGTTGTCATAACATGAGGTCTCACTCTTGCTCAGGCTGGTTTAAACAACTTTTGTCTGTTGATTTACAAAATCCTGATAATTATAAATTTCTTGTATGTTGAACTCTGGTACATGAATGTTGTGTCAATAATTGTTGAGAAAATATAGCTCATCTCATTTTTCTCTTTTTCAGATCCTTGTAGTCATTGAACCACTCTTGATTGATGAAGATTACTATGCTCGAGTGGAAGGCCGAGAGATTATTTCTAATTTAGCAAAGGTATTTACATTAAATTTCTAGAGAAAAAAATTGTAGCTGTTAATGGAATTTTTTGATTATAGAAAATGGTTGAAGATTAATATTGCCAACTCATGAGTGTTTTTCTTCTTTTTCTTTTTAGGCTGCTGGTCTGGCTACTATGATCTCTACCATGAGACCTGATATAGATAATATGGATGAATATGTCCGTAACACAACAGCTAGAGCTTTTGCTGTTGTAGCTTCGGCCCTGGGCATTCCTTCTTTATTGCCCTTCTTAAAAGCTGTATGTAAAAGCAAAAAGTCCTGGCAAGCGAGACACACTGGTATTAAGATTGTACAGCAGATAGCTATTCTTATGGGCTGTGCCATCTTGCCACATCTCAGAAGTTTAGTTGAAATCATTGAACATGGTAAGTTATAACTTTATGTATACTGGGTGTCCCAAAGGTTGCCATACATACATACATGGAGAAAATGGGAAATTGTAGCTAAATGTACCTTTATTTACGTAGTATTCATAAAATTGTATACAATATTTTTCTATTTATCGATTTATAAATATAAAAATACTGAAAATATAAAATATGAATTTGTTAATTTTTACCATTGATAATGACCTTTGGGATGCCTCATGTGTACACATACACGTACACGTGTAAACTTTTTTTAACGGGATCTTGCTATGTTGCTCTGGCTGTACTGGGCTCAAATGATCCTCTTGCCTTAGCCACCTTCTTATTAGCTGGGAATGCAGGCATTTGTCACCATGCCTGGCCTATCTATATTTATTTGGACGGCTGTCCTGAAATTGGGCAACTTGGGGAGATAAAATAGATGAACTGTATAAAACTATATTTTATGATGGGCTTTGTGATACTGTCTTCTAACAGACTATGATTCATACTGGTTTTTGCCTGATTTTGCCTAATGTGAACAGGTTTTGCAGTTTGGCTAAGTGGTTAAATACATTGCCAGAATCTGGATGATATTGTGGAAATTAGGTAATGTACATAGTTCAAACCTGTGTTTGGTTTTGTAGGTCTTGTGGATGAGCAGCAGAAAGTACGGACCATTAGTGCTTTGGCCATTGCTGCCTTGGCTGAAGCAGCGACTCCTTATGGTATTGAATCTTTTGATTCTGTGTTAAAGCCTCTATGGAAGGGTATCCGCCAACACAGAGGAAAGGTAACTCTACCAATTACATTTTGTTTTTCTTTTGATTTTTATGTATGAAGTAAAGTTAATGCAACATAAATCTAAATTACTAAAGTTTGTTTATTTTGTATTTCAAAATAGGGTTTGGCTGCTTTCTTAAAGGCTATTGGCTATCTTATTCCTCTCATGGATGCAGAATATGCTAACTATTATACAAGAGAAGTGATGTTAATTCTTATTCGAGAATTCCAGTCTCCCGATGAAGAAATGAAGAAAATTGTGCTGAAGGTAATTGTTCTAGATTTGTTAATTTAAATTAGATTTGTTTCATGGCTCAAAGAGAATTTCAAAGTGTTTTTTGAAGTAAATCTATTGTATGTTACCTCAGTACTGTATTCAGTTTATTTTTAATTTTTTAATTTTTTATTAATAAATGGTCATCAATGAATATTCTCTTAATTTCAGGTTAGTTGCTTTATTGTCACTATTTTTTAACATTTTAGGTGGTAAAACAATGTTGTGGGACAGATGGTGTAGAAGCAAATTATATTAAAACAGAGATTCTTCCTCCCTTTTTTAAACATTTCTGGCAACACAGAATGGCTTTGGATAGAAGAAATTACCGACAGGTAAGCTTTTCTTATAAAATAATATTTTCAAAAATCCTTTTGACTCATTCTGTAGCCAACTTAAATGCATGTTACATATTTTTTCCCCTTTATTATTTAATAGTTCATATATATTTAACTATGAAAGAATTATAAAAGATGGATTTTAATCAACTAACTCCCCCCCGCCTTTTTTTTAAATTAAAGAGTTGGGTTTTTGTCTAACACTAGGCTTGAGTACAGTGGCATAATTATAACTTATTCAGCCTCTGAGTAGCTATGGAAAAATTAAAACAATCATTTTGTAGAGATAAGGTCTTGCTGTGTTGCGTTAGGGTGGTATTAAACTTCTGGTCTCAATAATCCTCTTTCATGAACCACCATGCCCTGCCTTAACTTCCATTTTGTTTTTGTATTCAAGCATAAATACTTAACTTTAAACTGATGTTTCGTTTAGTAAATTTACTTCTAAATCTGGTTAGGCAAAATATGGATTCAATTTTACTTCAAATCACCTTGAGTTAGAGTCATTTCAGTTTTTTGGTTACATTTCTCAACATTTAAGAATAAGAATTGGCTTGGTGCCTGTGGCTCAATGGGCTAAGGCACCAGCCACGTACACCTGAGCTGGCGGGTTCGAATCCAGCCCCGGCCCGCCAGACAACAATGACAGCTGCAACCAAAAAATGGCCGGGTGTTGTGGCGGGCGCCTGTAGTCCCAGCTACTTGGGAGGCGGAGGCAAGAGACTTACTTGGGCCCCAGGAATTGGAGGTTGCTGTGAGCTGTGATGCAACAGCACTCTATCCAGTGTGACAGCTTGAGGCTCTGTCTCAAAAAAAAAAAAAAAGAATTAACTGTTCTTGGTGTGTTTATTAGCTAAATAAATAGTATGTTTTATTATTTGGTTTTCATGATGTTGCTTTATTTCCTTGGAAAAACAGTAGACTGTAAGAGGTTTTTTTCTCCTTTTCCTTTTAGTTAGTTGATACCACCGTGGAGTTGGCCAACAAAGTAGGTGCAGCAGAAATTATATCGAGGATTGTGGATGATCTGAAAGATGAAGCTGAACAGTACAGAAAAATGGTGATGGAGACAATTGAGAAAATTATGGGCAACTTGGGAGCAGCAGATATTGATCATAAACTTGAAGAACAACTGATTGATGGTATTCTGTATGCTTTCCAAGAACAGACTACAGAGGTACTGATAACTAATTACTATGTAGAGTTGCCACTGACTTTCTTTTTTCTTTCTTTCTTTCTTTTTTTTTTTTTTTTTTTTTTTTTGGTGTTCTTGCAGTTTTTGGCTGGGGTTGGGTTTGGACCCGCCACCTATGGCATGTGGGACCAGCGCCCTACTCCTTGAGCCACAGGCACTGCCCACCACTGACTTTCACATCTGTAGAAAAGCATATTGTTTTTATTTTCTTTTTCTTTTGTGTTTGGGGCAGAGTCTCAGTTTGTCGCCCTCAGTAGAATGCGGTGGTGTCACAGCTCACAGCAACCTCCAGCTCTTAGGGTTAGCTGAAGCATGTTGTTTTTCAAGCAAATTTTACCAAATAATTATTTGAATGTGAAGTAATTTTTAAAAGGCTCATGTTCTCATTTACCAGGAAATATTCTTGTATCCCAGAATTTTAGATTTGCTTTAAAAAAAAACATAACTCAGACGTTTGGGTCATATGAAAAGGTTGACCATTAGTGTATTCCAGCTGTTCAATTATAAAGAAACTAAGTGAAAATGGCTTTTTTATTTTTTCTTTTTTAGGACTCAGTAATGTTGAATGGCTTTGGCACAGTGGTTAACGCTCTTGGCAAACGAGTGAAACCATACTTGCCTCAGATCTGTGGTACAGTTTTGTGGCGTTTAAATAACAAATCAGCAAAAGTTAGACAGCAGGCAGCTGACTTGATTTCTCGAACTGCTGTTGTCATGAAGACTTGTCAAGAGGTAAATTTTTACTCCATACTCCTATTTCTTCAGCAGAAAGTTTAATGTAAATAGTAATATTTTAACATCATTTGTTTTATTGTAGGAAAAATTGATGGGGCACTTGGGTGTTGTATTGTATGAGTATTTGGGTGAAGAGTACCCCGAAGTATTGGGCAGCATTCTTGGAGCACTGAAGGCCATTGTAAATGTAATAGGTATGGAATTTGCTGGTCACATAAGATTTTTTGTTTTGTTTAACTTTATTTGGTTTTTTTGCAAGTAAAATATAGGCGTTGGGAGATTTATATTACTTTTTCTCTAAGCACTTAAAGATTGTAGTTAGGTTGGGTGTCTCAAAAGTCTTGTTTCCTATAACTCATTTGTATTTTATTTTAAAGAAAAAAAGGGCAAGTTTGGGACCTAAAAGAAAGGTGGGCATTGTCACAGTTCAAAAAGCTTTTTAGTCATAAAATAGAATACTGTAGTAGAAATAGTGTGTCATTTGAGATGTATTCTGCCGTGTTCTCCAGGCAGTGAAAAGGCAACCCTGAAGTTTTAATTAGTTTTAGAACATATAATACATATATATATATATACACGCACACACACACACACACACACACACATATACATTCAAGGTTGAATATATATTTATTTATATTTATATTCAACCTTGAATGAATAAATGATTATGGTAGTTTTTTGCTTTCTATCAAGTTCAGGGAAATGTAACCAGACAGAAAAAGTGAATTAATTGTTACTATCTTGTCTTCTTTATATACCCAAGTCTTTCATATTGTCCATTAAGTTTTCAAACTCAAAGTAAAAACAATTAATATTGCATTTAATATTGCAATGTTCCTGGATGTGGAGATCAAAGCTTTTATTCTTTTATGGCAGTATGATGTATCCTTCTTTATAACTGAACTTCTGCCAAAAATCACTATTAATAGGGTTAGAGGGTCTGAAATAACATAGCAGGAGGTCAAAACTGTGATAGCCACTGTTTTTCTCATATTAATAAGGGATTTTTATGCAATGGAGATCTTTGAACTATCGCATTTACATATAATCTCCAATTTAGCCCAGTCCTCTATGAAGATAGCTACTTGTAAAAATCAGTTACTTGGCCACTTGTAGGGCTCTGGTTTCCAGGGAGTTGGTAAGCCATATTGTTTGTCAAGGAAACATGGGAAAAGCAATGGAGAGAGAATCAGAGCAAGCACTTCTAGTTAGAGCAAGAGCCCCTGCCAGCTGCCTCCTTTTTTCTCTCTTCATAGGTATAAATACCATCCAAGTATGCCCTGCATTGCAGGGAGACTGGAGATCTGTTTGTTTTGCAGTTAAAGGGTAAGGGGGCCCTTTTTGGAAAATTTTGCTTTAATTTACATGTTTACCTCTGGCTTATATTATGTATGGCCGGAACATAACCTGTCCCCATATTTAAATGTCAGTGCACAAGTACATTTCAGAACCAAATAAAACTTTTTTTTTTGTTACTGAGTATCCATCATTTAAATCACTTCACTGATTTCTTTTATTTCTGTGCATAATCAGAACTTGTTAATAAAAAGTTTAAAACAATTCGGAGTCTGGTTAAAATCTGGGGCTTTGTTTTTTCATAGGCAGCTGTAAGTTTATTTTTATGCATAGTCATGTATATGATATTGCTAAATAAAAGGAAAGTGAACAAAGGTTGCATTTCAAACATTGATAGTTTGTTGACTTTTGTTAAATAGGTATGCATAAGATGACCCCACCAATTAAAGATCTGCTGCCTAGACTCACACCTATCTTAAAGAACAGGCATGAAAAAGTACAAGAGAATTGTATTGATCTCGTTGGACGTATTGCTGACAGGTAAGCAAATTATCTAAGCATTTTATATTTTATAAACAGTTTCAGTTTTCTTTTCTTTTCTTTTTTTTTGTAGAGACAAGAGTCTCACTTTATCACCCTCGGTAGAGTGCTGTGGTGTTAAACACAGCTTACAGCAACCTCCAACTCCTGGGCTTAGGCGATTCTCTTGCCTCAGCCTCCCGAGTAGCTGTGACTACAGGCGCCCACCACAGCGCCCGGCTATTTTTTTTGTTACAGTTCGGCCATGGCTGGGTTTGAACCCTCCACCTTCGGTATATGGGGCCAGTGCCCTACTCGATGAGCCACAGGCGCCGCCCCAGCAGTTTCAGTTTTCAAATTTAGCAACTTTGGATTCAGTTAGCAAAATTTTGCCTAATGTTGCTAATGTGTTTGTGGTCAGGCAATCCAGTATTAATTAGTACTTTGTTAGATTTTTATTAGGCTAATGATTGGGGGATGGAGTTGGAAGTATAGTTTTGACATTAAACCAAACTTTCTGAACAATGTTAACTTTTCAGTGTTTAAAATATGTTAATAATCGTGTTCTGAGAATTGAATTTGTAAGTTTTCTTTTAAAACTTAATGTTACAGAAAGTTAATTTTTTTTTTTTTTTTTTGATTAGGGGAGCTGAGTATGTATCTGCAAGAGAATGGATGAGGATTTGCTTTGAGCTTTTAGAGCTCTTAAAAGCTCACAAAAAAGCTATTCGTAGAGCAACAGTCAACACATTTGGTTATATTGCAAAGGCCATTGGGTAAGTGTTATTTACTTTCATTTAAAAAAATTGCTTGATAATAAACCCATTGTGGTATTGAAAAATACTTTTATGTAGAAATCTCTTTTGAGACGTAGTTTGGGTGGTGCAGTCAAGAAAGTACTACATTTAACCAACCACAGACCTAATATTTGGAATGTTTTCTTAAATTTTTCAATGAATTAAAGTAGGTTGGAGGTTTGAACTTTGCTTTAATTACATTTTAATTTCAGATTTTTGTTGGCCTTTTTTAGGGTATTGCTTAAAACATTAAGAAAGGTTCTTAATCTCATAGTCAGCTTCACTAAAGTCTCATGTTAATGTTTTATGTGTTGTTTATTTATGTTTGAGGGAGTGGAGAGAAAGTCTCACTCTCTTGTCACCCTGGGTAGAGGGCAGTGGCATTGTCATAGCTCGCAGCAACCTCAAACTCATGGAATCCAATGATTCTCTGCCTCAGGTTTTTTAGTTTTGTTTTCTTCTTCTTTTTTTTTTTTCTTTAGTAGCGCCTGGGTCTCAGACTTCTGAGTTCAAGCAGTCCACCCACTTCAGCCTCCCAGAGTGTTAGGATTACAGGCGTGAGCCACCACACCAGGCCACTTTATGTGGTTTTTAAATGTTACTCTAGTCTGGTGCCAGGGGCTCAGTATGCCTGTGTTTTCAGTACTTTGGAAGGCCAAGGAGTTGGAGATCAGCTGGGCAACACAGTAAGATTCTGATAACTGGGCATGGAGGCACATGCCTGTAGTCTCATCTGCTGGGGAGGCTGAGGTGGGAGGATCCCTTGAGCCCAGGAGTTAAAGGCTGCAGTGAACACTTACTATAGGAAGTGAGGCACTATACATGTAGAAGTGGCTTTTTAAGTAAGAAAATACTTTCAAGATAACTATAACAAAGTAGAATTATCAGAGCACTTCCTCCCTGGCCAAAAAAAGGCCTTACACCATTTCTCTTTTTTGGGGGGGTAACAAAAATATTTATTTCAGTGGTGATGAAGTCAAGAAATTTGCAATGAATGTTGTGCAAACATTTTAGTCCCAGCATCTGTCTAATACGCAATGAAAATAATGTTATGGTTGGGCGTCACCACAACATGAGGACCTATATTAAAGGGTTGCGGCCTTAGGAAGGTTGAAAACCACTAGTCTAAACTTAGAGACGACAGTTTGGGTATTTCTTCTCACCATAGGTTGCCTTTTCTAGTTCCTTTTTTGACAACTCTAAGAATTACTGAAACATTTCATTAGATTTCTTTATATTTCAGAAAAAAAAATTTTTTTTTTGAGACAGAGTCTCACTGTGTCACCCTGGGTAGAATGCTGTAGCGTCACAGCTCACAGCAACCTCCAGCTCCTGGGCTTAAGCGATTCTCTTGCCTCAGCCTCTGGTAGCTGGGACTATAAGCACCCGCCACAACGCCAGGCTATTTGGTTGTAGTTGTTGTCGTCGTTTGGATTCGAACCCTCTAGCTCTGGTGTACGTCCCCAGTGCCCTAGCTGCTGAACTATAGGCACCGAGCCAATATTTCAGAAACTTTAAAGACAAAGTATTTCAGAAAAATTAAAGACTGAAAATTACATTTCAAAATGAATTCATCTGGATTAGACTTTAAGTTTTTAAATAGAAATAACTAATGCCAGTGACTTGAAAGTATTACATTTTATCACTGAGGTCCCTTATAAAATTCTATTCTTACATGTTATTTTCCCTTCAAAAACATTTGATTTGTAATTACAGCAGTTTGCTGACATGTTTGATATTTTGTTTTTTCTTCAGCCCTCATGACGTATTGGCTACGCTTCTAAACAACCTCAAAGTTCAGGAAAGGCAGAACAGAGTTTGTACCACTGTAGCAATAGCTATTGTTGCAGAAACATGTTCACCTTTCACAGTACTCCCTGCTTTAATGAATGAATACAGAGTTCCTGAACTGAATGTTCAAAATGGAGTGTTAAAGTCACTTTCCTTCTTGTTTGAATATATTGGTGAAATGGGAAAGGACTACATTTATGCTGTAACACCTTTACTTGAAGATGCTTTAATGGACAGGTGAGTGACTTGAACTAAATTCAAGAAAATAATTATAATCCTTCATTTTAGAACTTATTAGAATAATTATTAGATGATCTGTTTGTTGTGATGTAGGTAAAGAAGAAATACCTGGATTCTTATGACACTGTAAATATAACTTAGTATCTTAACATGTATGCTATAGTGGTTCCCGAAATTTTCCTTAAAAGCCTGGCCACCTGGGGCTCAACAAAGTAAAGCAAATCACCCTGGTTCCATAGTTCTCAATGACAAGTACCTACGCATCATAGTATAGTGATTAATGTATGTGACCTGCAGTTAAACATGATGTCCTGTGTACTATAAGTTGAGATAGTAACTCCATCAAATATTACTAAATGAGAAGAACTAATAACTTTAATTGGAAAATTAATGGGGGATACTGTTTTCATTATTACGATAAATAAGTCAAACATTGCAATAAATAGAAGAAAGTAAGTATGAGGGTTTTTTCTTATGCTTTTGAGATGTTCTTTCTGTTCTGGGATAAACAGTTGGAACTAATTTTTATCATCACAAACCCATGTGTGTTAATGCTCATGCTCAGTTGAATAATCATAGAATGAATAACTCATTGATACTAATTCTGTAGATTTGAAAAATTAGTTATTTATGTTTCTCCCTAAGTCAAGTTCCCTGTGAATGAAACTCAAAGTTTACATGATCTAATTTTAATTTAGTTATCTTTTATATCCTAGTATATGAGTTACTATCAAAGATTTTAAGTTTATAGAGTTTAAAATGGTCAATCATTCATATGTAAGAGTCACGTGTCTCCTGATTAGTAGAATATTAAAACTAAGGCTGCATAAAACTCTGTTGCTCATATTCCTTATAAAAGTTAATTTAAATTTTTGAGTCAATAGATTTACATCAAGTCATCAAGAGTTCTCAGTTGAAATTGTTAGTTCTAAAGGACATGAGGTATTAAGATGACTTCACATCTATTTAGTGCACTGATTTAGTAATTGAATTTCCAATGGGCAGGCTAATATTTGTGTCTGTAAAACTGAAACTGTATCTTATCAAAGCCATTTACCCCCCTCTGTTACAGGGACCTTGTACACAGACAAACAGCTAGTGCAGTGGTACAACACATGTCGCTTGGAGTTTATGGATTTGGTTGTGAAGATTCACTGAATCATTTGTTGAATTATGTATGGCCTAATGTGTTTGAGACATCTCCTCACGTAATTCAGGCTGTTATGGGAGCCTTGGAAGGCCTGAGAGTTGCTATTGGGCCATGTAGAATGTTGCAGTATTGTTTACAGGTAGGTTAAATAATTTTACAATTACTCTGAGAAAACTCAGTTTAGTTTGTTGAATTAAGTCACTGTTCCTCATTATTAGTAGGGTATGTTGTGTGCCATATAGCATAATGATAGCGTGGTGAGGGAGAAACTAGATTTTATCTTTGCTCATTACAGTTTATGCAATTACTAGCCCCCTAGGAAATGTTTTAAATCATACCTTTTATATTACAATTATGTATGTTCTTAAAAATTGAAATAATACAATCTTTCAATTATTTTAGGGTCTGTTTCACCCAGCCAGGAAAGTCAGAGATGTATACTGGAAAATTTACAATTCCATCTACATTGGTTCCCAGGACGCTCTCATAGCACATTACCCAAGAATCTACAATGATGATAAGAACACCTATATTCGTTATGAACTTGACTATATCTTATAACTTTATTGTTTATTTTGTGTTTAATGCACAGCTATTCACACTTAAACTTGCTTTTATTTGGTGATGTAAACTTTTAAACATTGCAGATCAGTGTAGAGAACTGGTCATAGAGGAAGAGCTAGAAATCCAGTAGCATGATTTTTAAATAACCTGTCTTTGTTTTTGATGTTAAACAGTAAATGCCAGTAGTGACCAAGAACACAGTGATTACACACAGTATACTGGAGGGATTTCATTTTTAATTCATCTTTATGAAGATTTAGAATTCATTCCTTGTGTTTAAAGGGAATGTTTAATTGAGAAATAAACATTTGTGTACAAAATGCTAATTTGTGTGTGTCTTTTGAATATGACTTGTAATATGCGGAAGTTTGATAAAAGTATTGGTTTGTGTGGAATAAGTGGCTTAATTTTATTTTCTGTCACTTGGTTTATAGAAAGTAGAATACAAACTATATACAGTGATGACATTTTTGTCAAAATTCCATTGTTCTGTTGATGACAGTGAGAAGAATAGCTTTGGGGGTATTCCCCTCAAACTAGCACAGCCATTCCATAGAAAAATAGCACCTTTACTGAACTGTCTTGAATATTATTTTGTACTTACATAGCGCCTTTCATCTCTTAATTTCTCAAAATGCTTTATGAACATGTTTCAAGGACGTAACTTAAGTCGTCTCCAACTCTTTGACAGGTCTCCTGTCTTTAGAAAATGGGAACGATAACTCCAAAACTGCCTTCTGTCTGTTGAGAGTGAGGCTTACCTAAGTAATGAGCTTTTTGTCGTGTTATAGGCCGCCACTAAACAATGTATTCAGTCAATACCTTTTGAGCATCCACTGTATGTTGGCCACTGTGCTGAGATGCAGGGAAGGGATACTTGCCCTTCACCCTTAAACGTAGTAAAACAGAGAAAGGGGAGAGATGTGCTGTGATAATACACAGTGGCAGCTAAAATGTTTAGGTTTGCTTTGCTTTATTTTCAGTAATTAGATAGTAAGCTTATCTAAATGACCAGCACAAACTGAAATGCCATTTAGTTCTACAGGAACTAAGCATTAAGGCAGCACTATACTATTTTTCGGCAAATGTTTTAAGAATATTTTCAGCCTTTAATGTTTTATTTTATGGACCCAAATTTCTCATACTATTTTTACTCTTTTATCTACCTATGTTGGTATTTCTGTGAACTCTAAAAGGAAAAAAGAAAGTTCTACAAGCAGTATTAGCATATGGTGACCCTGCTACTGTAAAACAACTCTGGGATTAGGATGTTTGTGCCTCATTACTGTTAACATTTGGGGATTACTACTTTGGAAGCTGAGATGAAAAAGCTTGTAATTGGATGATTTTTAACAAATTAATACTAAACATAAACTGATTTTCCAAGCAGAATTTGTAGTGCCTTATTGTTTTCCTATGTGACATAACTTTCTGAAAACATGTTACTATGTGGTAAAACACTAATTCCAAAACCATCTTTTCTGTTCTTAGAAGTTTTCTAGCAGTACCTCACATGCAACTTTAAATCTTGCTGTTCTTTTTAGTTGATCTCAAATGACTTTTAGTAATTACTAATAATTGAATACATAAGATTTCAAAGCCAAAACTTCATTATGTTTTATACTCAAGGACTTAAGTAGCTTCAGTTTGCTTAGCCCCTGGCTGTTGGTGGAAAATAAGCTTTTCAGTAGCAGTATGGAGCAAAGGAGACTACTCCACTTTAAGTGACTTACTGGTACAAATGACTTGAGGATAAAGAAGAGGGAAATACAGAAGTTATGACCTACAAAATCGGGACCAAATAGAGGCTCACAGATGTTTGGGTTATTTTATATGTTTATTAAATAAGGGAAGCATTTTGTGATGTGTGAAAGACGCTATGTGAAGTTTAATCTCAAAGACCTTTCCTCTGGTATTTCTTAAAGCCAAACGTAAAGCAAGAAGAAATTAATGTTCTTATGGGGACAAAGGGTGGGTTTTTCTGTGGGCCATTGTCCCCTAATGGAATTGATCTCTTGGGCTGTTTGATTTTTTTCATATTGTATTTTTAAAATTTGTTGTACGGTGCCCTGTGAGCATCAAGAACCACCAGATGAATAAAACTTACTATATCTAAAGTCTTAGTAGACCAATTTTTAATCTTAGTTGACTCTGTGTTTATCACGCTACACTCTGTTGTGGTTGTGCCATTCTAATATTATTGAGCTCTTTGGGTTTTCCAAACAAAGGAACTTAATATTGAAAACCAGAGAACTTTTCTTTATTAAATAAGAAACTAAAAAAGACAGTTGCAGTCATGTAAGTTCAGTTGTTATGGCTGTTTGGTTTCTAGTGGCTCTTAAATCCCATCCGGTTAAAAGAAGTAACTGCAGCTCCTTGGAGTTTTTCAACCTGTCAGCATCATTGATCTTTTTGGCCAGATAAGTTATTGAGGTGGGTGTACCACCTCTGCATTGTAGGATACGCAGCTTCCCCTGACCTCTGTCCATTGGTGCCAATGGCATATTCCCACCCCAGTTGTGACAACCAAAAAGGCCCCCAGACATTGTCTCATGCCCGTTGTAGGGCAAAATCGTAAGTTGAGAACCGCTGATGTAGCCTCAAGACTGTTAATTAGACAGGACTCACATGTCTAATAATTAAAGCATGACGTACAAAGCTGTTTTTTTTTCGAGACAGATCCTCAAGCTGTCACCCTGGATAGAGTGCTGTGGCATCACAGCTCACAGCAACCTCCAATTCCTGGGCTCAAGCAAGTCTCCTGCCTCCACCTCCCAAGTAGCTGGGACTACAGGCGCCCCCCCACTACAACGCCCGGCCATTTTTTGGTTGCAGCCATCATTGTTGTTTGGCGGCCCAGGCTGGATTCGAACCCGCCAGCTCAGGTGTACGTGGCTGGCGCCTTAGCCCATTGAGTCACAGGCGGCGAGCCAATGACTTACATTTTTTTCTGATATGATGATAACTGGCTATTAATGATGATTTATACTTTTATAACATGATCTCAACTGGCTAGAATATGATGAATATCTTTTAAAGTCCACTAAAGTATGAGAGCCCAAATACAGTGCACAAAGTGTATTCACAGCAAGCATCCAGCCCAGAATATTTTGATTCATCAACTACCACAGTAGGCTATCAGGCCTTTTGGCTGGCACTGTCATCCTCTACTAATTTGCCAAAATGACAAACACAAAGGGAAAGAGGAACGTGCCACTATGTATTGTCTAGGCCTTTCAGAAAAGTCTTTTCACCGGCTGTACACCTGTGAATTTACAAGAAAGGTGACATAGTGGACATAGAGGGAATGGGTGCTGAGCACAGTAGATATTAAGGGAACACTCCATGTATGTTATCATGGAAAAACTGGATGTCTACAGTGTTACCCAGTGTGCTCTTGGCATCACTGTGAATAAACCAGTTAAGGGCAAGACTTTTGCCAAGAGAACTGATGTAGGCATTGAGCATGTCAAGCCCTGTAAGACCTGACATAGCGTCCTGAAATTTATGAAGTGAAATGATTCAACTGGAATCAACTGAAACACCAGCCTGTTCCACCGAGAGAAGCAGGCATTGTGAGGAACAATGGATGGGAGGCTAAGTTGCTGGAGCCTATTCCCTCAGAATTCATGGCATGGTAGGTATTAAAAACAAGACTTCTGGATTTAAACAAAAGGCTAGTGGGTATCAAGGAAATCATAATACAAATTCACTTATTTAAGACACACCTGCCACACTTTTATAGGTTCCTGATAAAGCCTATATATGTGTATGTATATGTATTTACACACACATATATGCATATATAACAAAAGCAAAAATTAGGTTTCACATTCTTTTATGAAAATTTAGAAGTCAAAACAAGATTCTTACCCACTTTACCTGTTTTTGTTTTTGAGACAGAGTCTTAACTCTGGTCACATGGGCTAGAATGCTGTGGTATAATCATAGCTCACAGTAACTTCAAACTCTTGGGCTCAAGTGATCCTCCTGCCTCAGCCTCCTGAGCAGCCATGACTACAGGCACACACTACCATGCCCAGCTAATTTTTCTGTTTTTTGTAGAGATCAGGTCTTGCTCTTGCTCAGGTTAGTTTCTATCTCTTGCCCTCAAGCAATTCTCCTGACTTAGCCTCCCAGAGTGCTACGATTACAAGTGTGTGCCACTATGCCTGACCTTGTCCACTACATCTTTGACAATTCTCAAGCCCTCATAATTCTATTGCCAAGCACTATGGTTTTCAAATCATTTTAGACAAAGGTCCCCTTTGAAACTCAGAAGGGCTTTTTAGTTACTGAAGGTTTTAAGTTATAAAATCTCTTCTTGGAAAAACAGATATGATTCGTTTTCTTTTTAATTTAGGGGTTCCCAAACCCCCTTGAGCCAATTAAAAGATTCCAGATAAAGAAGTAAAGCTACAAAGCATAACTATAAGAATTATAGTCTGGAGAAAATGAAAATGAGAGATGGCCAAAGCCTTTGGCTTTAGAACAATTTCTCTAGATGAACCTTTGAGATATCACTTAACATTTTTAACCTGTATAGCTTCCTGATGGTCCCGCCAGGACAAATCAGCTGCAAAATGTACACCATTAATTAAAAAAAAAAAATCCAATTAAATTTCTGCAGACTATGCCCAAAATGAAGATACAGCATTGAAAGAAGGTATCGGCAAATAAGAGCCCTACATTTCCACTTCTGGGAGTAATGACCTTCCAGATGACTATGTTCCTGCAAAAATAAAACTGCAAAACCTGGACATGATACAAAAGCAAATACCTGAAGTACTGGAGAGTGCACAGAAGCAGAAAACTTTTAGTGAAGAATGTGAGCTTTTACACAAGGGGCAGTGGAAAGCTGTACAAGTCAGTTCTCATCTGCCTAGATTTTAGCCTGTGGCAAGTGAAGTTTTTCGGGTGCATATAGTGGCAATGAGAGGCACACATGAAAACACCTGCAGCCTTTTTGGTTTAGGAAACCCAAATAGTGAAGACAGGAAACTATGAACCCTAAAGAGTGGGGTAGTTTTATAAGGGAAAAAGCCAAAGAGGCGATCCCCAACTTTTGGGTGTCCACATCTCTGACTGACCTTTCAACTATGTACTATGGAACAGACTGGCCTTTGCTAAACACTGAATCTGTCAGCACCTTGATCTTGAACCTCCTAGCCTCAAGAATGATGAGAAAATACATTTATATTCATTATAAATTTTCCGTCTTTGGTATTTTGTTATAGCAGCATAAATGAGCTAATATAAAAAGCCAAAGATAGTTGAGCAAAACTTGAAATCAGTAAGAGGAAGAGGACATATTATGCATAGGAGCAACAATCCTAGTAACAGCTGACTTTTTTCAAAAATCATGGATGCCAGAAGCCATTGGAGTGACATTTTTAAAGTTCTCAAAGAAAATAAAACCTATCAACTTAAGATTATATATACAGTGAAAATATCTTTCAAGAACAAAAGTAAAATAGAAACAGTTTCACTTAAAAGAAAATTCAGAGAATTAGTCACCAGCAAACCTATGCTATAAACAATATGGATGTTCTTCAGTCTGAAAAGAAAGATACTAGGTAGAAACACAGATTCTCAGGAAACAATGAAAAGCACGAGGAATGGTAAATATCTGGGTAGACATAAAATACTTTTTTTTTCTTTTTGCCCTTTACTTCTTGGTTCTTTTTATAAACTACATAACTAGGTTTTAAAAAATTATGACATGGGGCTCGGCCCCTGTGACTCAACGGGCTAAGGCACCAGCCACGTACACCTGAGCTGGCGGGTTTGAATCCAGCCCGGGCCCGCTAAACAACAATGACGGCTGCATCCAAAAAATGGCCGGGCGTTGTGGCGGGCGCCTGCAGTCCCAGCTACTTGGGAGGTGGAGGCAGGAACCTCGCTTGAGCCCAGGAATTGGAGGTTGCTGCGAGCTGTGATGCCACAGCACTCTATCCAGGGTGACAGCTTGAGGCTCTGTCTCAAAAAAAAAAAAAGAAAAAAGAAAAAAAAATGATGATTTGGGTGCTTCAAAGTATGTATAAACTTAAATCCATGAAAACAGTAACAAAATATTGCAGAGCATTAATGGGGTTCAAGTGTTCTTCCTAGGTCAGCATTGTAGGTGGGGGAAGTAAAGATTGGTAGCAAGTTAAGCACGCATGTTGTGGTTTTCAGGATAGCCAATAAAAGAAATGCAAAATAACAAGTAACACAGAGAAAAATGGAATAATTAAGTTTCCTGTCTGCTAATAACATCACAAAAAGATTAAAGTACTTCTAGTGACACATGATTCAAGACTTCTAATCTGTAAAATACTTGACTGGCTAAGTGTCTGGGTATAACCAAATGCCTGGTACCATTCTAATTCTAGTTCTTTATAGTCATTTTGATTTAGAATCATTTTTATAAAAGAGCAAATTCATTAACTTAGACAGAAAGCAAACATAAATTTTAGGAAATATTTTATTTGAACATTTAAAGGTTTTAACTTTGTAGCCAAAAGTAAGAGGGGGAACACCTATTCATAATTACTGACATCTAACAAACTCCATTGCAGCTGATGTGTGGATAGGAGGGTTGGAAGTACAACGTCTGAGACATTTAACATTTTGGAATAAAGAAATCATGGTTCACCATATGCGCCTCCCGGAGCAGAGCTCTCCACAGCTCCACTCCTCAGTGCTGAGGTTACTGACTCCTTGGATTCCATATGCCCATGAGGGACTGGATCACAATGGAAAATGCAGAGTTTTGCAGGAAGTTTTTGGTTTACTAGCCATCAGCATCCTGATGTCCCCAAGGAGTCCCGCCCTGTGGTTCCACACAAAGCCTAAGGGAAGTTAGCACAAGGGAAACGGCTGCCCTTCTGTCACTTGGTGAAATTCCATAGTCCAAGCAGGAGAGAGGGTTAAGTTGATTTCAGGTAACTCAGAGAAGCTGTCACTCACAGGTTCCAGCAGCAAACCCAGCTGGTTTTATAGTAAATAAAGCAAGTCATCCCGAGGAATTATGGAAATCAGGGGTTCAAACGAAAGAGCGGCAAGGGAGGGGAGACAGTCTAGTGTTCCCTTGGTTTGAACGTCAGTGCCACACTATTGATGCAGAACCTCTGACCAGTGGGCGCAGGTCCATCAGGAAACACATGGCCAAGATGAGCTTCACACTGCAAAGGAAAGAAGCCTCTGTCATTCCTCAACTGAAACAAAATTCTTTCTGTGAAACCAGACAGACGAACCCCACACAGCCACCCAACTCTACAGTCTGACATCTGTGGAGAGGGGTGGGAAATGTCTATTGCCTCAAAATGTATTAAGGAATGAGAGAATACAGAACACAGTCAGGGAAAGTAGTTTTACTTTATCAGTAGAACGTGAGCAAGTTATTAAACCTAAGGCCTTGACTTACTCATCTATAAAATGGGGGTGATAATTATACCTATGCAATAGAGCTGCTGGACAATTAACTGATGTGAAGCATGTACAGCTGCCCACAGTGGCGAGTTAGTGCTGAATAATGCTGTTGTGGCCGGGGCATTATTATCTTCCATTGAAGGCAAAACTAGGCTGTCTTCTTCTGCTTGCCTCTGTTGTTTTACGAAACCAAACGTGAGCACCTAGGGTATCAAAATGAATCTGCTGTCTAGACTGAAGCCCCTCTCTCCTACCAGCCTACACGTGCTGATGTCACCTGCAGCATCACTGTCTGCCAGTGACATGCTGCAGAGCGAAAAAGGAACACGCTGGCCTGCCCGGCTGCCTGTCCCTGCTCAAAAGAACATGATGGGCCAGCCCCTCCCCTCTGTCCCCATCTCTGTGGAAGGTGAGGACCAGGCAAGCCTGGGTATGGTTTGAGAAGCCTTTCTGCCTATCCACAGTGCCCAGAATGATGGCAGACAGGGGTGGTTACTGACGCAAGTAGAAATGCAAAAAGCACTCTCCTCCAAGGACACCAGATTTCCTGAGGACCAGAAGCTCTCTGGGCTCTTGGGGCAGCTTCAGGGAAAATGAAACAAACCCAATGAAAACCCCCACCTGCTTGCAGACGACCTCCACGCGCGCTGATCCTAGCGAGGTATCCAGACGTCGCAGGATCCCTGCACGACTTTCATCAGAGCCGGATGCACCATGAGCCTCAGAAAACGAAGGCCATCCCGTGCCAGAGCAGTACTTTTTCTCAGAACTACGGAAGACATTCAGACCGGGACAGCTGCTAAAGACGCCAGACCAGGAGGGCTTTATGCCCCAGCTCACTGCTGTCCTGGTGAGCAGGATCTAATTCCCACTGCCCGCTGCCCACTCCACGCCCAGCTTGGTGAGTAGACAGTCCCAGAGGAACGAGTCTCACTGCATCTTCACTACTGAAGCCACCGCCTTGTTGCAGTGAAAGGATTTCTTATTCCTTTGATGCTAAAGGCTTCTTTCTCCATGTCCAACAGGGATCTAAAAGCACATGATGCTTTGTGAACTGTGTTGCGTATCAGGAAACACAGATCGAACCCGTGTGTTCTGAAATCCAAATGAAATACCAGTGGTTGGGGGAGGTCACTGGGTCCTGGAGCATCACAGAAGTGTAATATCGGAGGACGCAGCCATTTTTTAGCGACAGGATTTAAAGTTATCTAAACACAGAAGTCCGACTGCCTTCCAGGATTCAAAATCTGCTGCGAGCCGCTTCTTAGCTGTGATATTAGACTGAGCTACTTAACTCAGTAGCTACTTACTTCTTCAAGCCTCAGTTTTCTCACCTACAAAACAGGCATAATCATATCTCCCCTAAAGGGCTGTGTTGAGGACTTAGGGCAGCAGTTCTCAACCTTCCTCATGCCACAAGCCTTTAATACAGCTCCTGTGGGTCGCAACCCACAGGTTGAGAACAGCTGACTTAGGTGATACTCTGGGGAGCACAGTGCGAGGCACATGATAAATGTACATGAACCTGAATGCTGATTATTTTTATTAATTCATAAGCCCGGTTGCCCTGCATTAATCACTGCAGTGAAGAGGAGGAAAAGGGCCCGGTGCAGTAGCTCACGCCTGTAATAAGCCAAGGCAGGTAGATTCCTTGAGCTCACAAGTTTGAGCAAGACCCCATCTCTACTAAAAATAGAAAAACTAGCCGGGCATTGTTGTGAGCATCTGTAGACCCAAATACCCGGGAGGCTGAGGCAAGAGGATCTCTTGAGCCCAAGAGACTGAGATTGCTGTAAGCTATAAGGATGTCATGGTGCTCTACCCAGGGTGACAGAGTGAGACTCTGTCTCGAAGAAAAAAAAAAGAGGAAGAGAAGGAAAGTGTAGGAGAGGGAAAAGGAGGAGAAGAGGACGGGGAGGGGAGGAGACCGCATGCAAATCTGCTCACCAAAGACCCACTCTCTAGGTGCTCTGGCAGCTAAGCTCTCTTAAATGGCACTTGGAAAATAGACTGTTTTTTCTTAAATGCAATGGCAGGGAGATGGCCTCTCTAAGGAAGAAAGAGCAGAATCAAATGTTATGTTAAAACTGGCAAAAAAAGTAAGGGAAGAAGAAAAAGTGGCAAAGAATTAAGTCCTTAGACTATGAACACAGGAGGGAGCTCAGGTGAAAGCACAAACTCCCCGGGAAACAGGACTATACATGTAGCAATTCTCAGATATTTTCGTCTCAAGACCCCTTTAACACCCCTAGATTATTGAGGCTCCCTGAGAGCTTTTATTTATTTATATGAGTTACACATATCAGTATTTAAAAAATTAGAAATTTTAGCAGAATTTTAAAAAAGGAGTAGGGCGCCGGCCCCATATGCCAGAGGTGGCAGGTTCAAACCCAGCCCCAGCCAGAAACTGCAAAAAAAAAAAAAAAGTATGCATCAAATTATTTTTAAAAATATAAATTTAAGACACTTCATCCAAAATACTTGGAACCAGAAATGTTTCAGATTTCAGATTTTTTTCAGATTTTGGAATATCTGTGTTATATTACCAGGTAACATCCTTAATCTGAATAGTTAAAATCTGAGATGCTTCAACAATCCTTTCCTTTGAGCATCATGTCGGTGCTCAAAAAGTTTCAGGTTTTAGAGTACTTCAGATTTTGGATTTTCAGATAAGCGATGCTCAGCCTATAATAAATTCATTATATGTTAACATATTTTTATGACATATAGTTATATCTTCCAAAAAGAAACATTTAGTGAGAAGATTTGTACTGTTTAATAATTCTGCAAAACTTTTCAATATCTGTTCTTTTAAAAAGATTGCTGAATCTTGGATGGCACCTGTGGCTCAAGAAGCAGGCCGCTGGCCCCATATACCAGAGGTGGTAGGTTCAAACCCGGCACTGGCCAATAAAACCGGGAAGAAAAAAAAAAAAGACAACTGAATCTTCATATGTACCTCTGCATTTGATATGTTGCAATGTTGTTTTGACTGACATAAAAAGATGTGACATGTAGTTGGAAGAGGGAAGACCTTGTAGGTGCCCTAGAAAGGTCCCAGGAACCCTCAGGGTCCTCAGACCAGGCTTTGAGAACCACGGGTATAGCCACATGGAGTAAGGGCTTTGACTTCTCAAAGATTTGAGTATAAATCTGGGATGGTCTATTACATTTGTGTAACCTTGGCAAGTTAATCTTTTGAAGTCTCAGTGTCCTAATCTATAGAATAGCAACGGCATTATTACTTCGCTTTCTGTATATAGTGTGTTTAGCCTAATGCCTGATCCATGGTACATATGTCAGCAGATATTTTTAAAATATTTATTAATAGCATACATCCACGAGATGTGAGCAACCACGGGCCCAACTATAAGTATCTGTACATTCAGTCTGGGCTCTCTGTAATCTTCTTCCAAGGGTTCAAAAATATTCATCCAGCTACTCTGCTCAGGGAAAAACATCATTAAATATCTTTTAATCACAGCCTTTCCATCCTCAACATTACATATAAACTAGTGATCATTAAAGGAATTTTGATGGAGAATTATGAACACAGTAACATTCTTTAAATGAATGAATCTAAGACTAATAAAAATGCATTAAAAGATTTTATGGGAAACAATAAACCTTTATTGATGCAATTAGCAGAATCTGGAGATTTTACTAAGTAATATGAGAGCCCCAACATATATTGTTTAAGACTGGGATCCTAAATTTTAAAGCCAATCATAAATTCCAATATACATAATTTAAATAATTAGCAGATTACAAGGCTCATCCTTGAAAAATTAAAGCCATTCTGGATCACATACTTTTAGAGGTTTGTCTTTTGTTTAGTCTTCTGTGTTTATTTGCTTTGGTTTTGCTTCATGTCTGGAAATTTCACTGCCCTAAAACCAATAGCAGAGGCACCCAATAGTAAGTGACAACACTAACCTTTTAGAAGAATTGCCATTCATTTGAGGGAAAGGGACACACACAGGTTTTTATACAATATTACTTAGTTACTCATGACATATAGGACATCAGAGTGTTAAGCAACCTGTGAATTAGTACCAGGCACTGTTTCCTCCTCTTTTAAGATTTATGACAAATGTGTGATCCAACAATAGATTTTAGTAAACACTGCCAGAACAGGTTTACGGATGGAGAAAAAGGAGGAAGGAAGGAGGGGAGGTGGGTAATGTCACTTCATTGCAACTTAAGGACATGAGTCTGGGGACCCCAGAGGAGTGATAAAATTTTGGAAAGTGTTCTTGACCTGAACAGTTTCTGTTAGAGGTCTCTGGTTTGGAGAGGCAGGGGCTGTCCAAGAATGCGCACCGAATTCATTCCAATGAGTACGGGATCAAGAAGGGGAAGATGCAAAGTATGGCAGGTGTGGCTCGGAAGAAGGCTCTGGAAAGGGAGCTTGTGGGTTAACCCAGCCAGGGATACCCCTGAGTGGGTGGTTCTGTCTTCTGGAAACCCATGCCTGTAATTCAGAAGTCTGGCACCAGACAGCAATGGTGCCTTGTTCTACGGCACTGTTCAAGGGGCTTGGATGATTAAGAGTGTGGGCCTTGGAGTCTGAGAGCCGTGGACTCATGTTTTCAATGGATACAGACATGCTGCAGAGCCCCGGGTAAGTTCACAGTCTTCCCACATCTCAGTTTCCTCGTGTGAAATAAGAATAATCCTAACACCACAGACAGCTGCTGAGAGATCTGATGAAACGATGTACGTGGTGGAGAGCTTGGGCACCACCCTCAGCCAGTGCCCAGGGGGCTTGTTCACTGCTGGTGGGTCTCTTCTCTGAGGAAGAGCACCCCACACAGGCTCTGGTGGAGTCTGAATCGCAACACTAGCACTTCTTACACATGTGAGTTGGAGCAAGTTGTTCAAAGGCTCGAAGCCTTAGTTTTCCCATCTGTTAAATGGGTATTAACAGATCCTCATTCAAGCATGAGCACCGTTTGCAAAGTACTGGAGCCTGTAATAAGAGTCAAATGTGTGATCCAATAACAGGTTTTAGTAAACACTGCCAGAGTAGGTTTATGGATGGAGAAAAAGGAGGAAGGAAGGAGGGGAGGCAGGCAGCTATAATTACTTCCCTTATATTTGCATGGTGACTGCAAAACCATAACTTCCTCTGATAGTCGTGATAGTGCCACTGCAGGTAAGCAATAGAACAGACATCATCACTCAGCCAGTCAAGAAGTACTTGTTGAGCGCTTCTCTATGGATTTTCAAGGGTGATTGTAACAAATTACACAAAGTGGGCGGTACTCTCTCACAGTTCTGGAGGCTGGAAGTCCAAAATCAAGGTGTAAGCAGTGCCGTGGTGCCTCTGAACCCTCCCCACCTCTTCCTAGCTCCTGGAGGATGCTGGCAATCCCTGATCTGTGGCTGAGTAACACCAATCTCTGCCTCCATGTCACATAGCCTTCTCTGTGCCTGAGCACCTTCTCAGTACATTAGTGATAAAGGATTAAGGGCCTGCCCTCCTCCAGCATGAGCTTACTTTAACTAATTACACCTGCAACAACCCTGCTTCCAAATATAGTCACAGTCACATGTTTTGGCGATTAGGGCATCAGCAAATCATTTGAGGAAACAATTCAATCCCTAACAACCCCCACTGCAGTCTATCCACGAAGTATAAGACGGTTAGGAAACTCGAGGAGCTCATCAGCTTTTCTCCCTAACTAAATAAAATATTTGAGACAGTAGGATAAAAACAATTAAATCCTAAATTGTGTGGTAATGACAAAGTAATAGGAATTTTTTTTTTTTGAGACAGAGTCTCACTTTGTCACCCTAGGTAGAATGCCATGGTGTCATAGCTCACAGAAACCTTAAACTCTTGGGCTTAAGCGATCCTCTTGCCTTAGCATCCCAAGCAGCTGGGACTATAGGAGTCCGCCACAACACCCAGCTATTTTTAAAGACGGGGTCTCACTCCTGCTCAGGCTGGTCTTGAACTCCTGAGCTCAGGCAATCCTGCCTCCGCCTTTCAGAGTGCTGGGAGTACAGGTGTGAGCCACTGCGTCCAGCCTCAAACTAATAAGAATTTGAAACAGAAAAAAAAATAATAATAATACCCACAGTGCCTACTATCAGGGAAAGTTTCATGAAAACATTTAGGATTCAACAAGTGGAAGTTACAAGAGCATACCATTCGCGGGGGCTGCAGGCAGGTAGGAAGCTGCCCAGCAGGAGCAGGAAGCAAGGGGGCAGTGGTCCCGCATTTGCTTATTAAATTAACTCTCTTGCCTTTCACTTCATTTTGACTCTACACAATTATTTAAGGAGTTATTTTTTCCGAACTCCTGTTTCCTAACATAGAGGCTATAGACAGAGAGAGGAGGGAGATGATAGGTAAAACAAGAACATATTCCTAAAACTACCTTCTGGAATGGGAAGAATACTCGGGAATACAATCATTTGCATGTTCCCATTAATTGGATAGACTGTCTTCTCCAGAATTCCTCCTTATCAAATATATGTTCATGTACACAGCTCTAAGAAGTCTCTAAGAAAACACCTGTGCCAATTTGCATGGAGAGCCTGGCATGAGCCAAGTATATCAGATACTCTCCCACCAACTGTATGAATTAAGTGCTATTATCCTCATTTTACAGGTGAGGAAATGGAAGGCACAGAGAGGTTTATAGCGATGAACACCTGAGCTGCCTTAACTACTCTACTATACTGCCTCTCCCAAAAAAGAATGCATGTTTAAGGCTATACTCTAGAACACAAATGATTCTTATGGAATATATTCTTATTTCCCTCAGTCTTGGCTGCAATAGCAGCAACAGGTGAAATGAAACAGAAACAAATTCAAAGTCCTTAAGATAGGAAAACAAACTTTTCAGCTAAAACTAAAGGGTTAAAAAGAAACAAAGAAGGTTGGTGAATTAGCAGTTGAATAAACTAGTCACTAGGTAAATGGACTTCGGGAGAATTAGCTGATTCTCCTATTAATGAATCTTGGCTCTTTCAGGAACTCTATGACCCAGGCTTGGTCACTTAACTTCCTTAATTTAAGCTAGCATTGTGCTAATACAGTAGCTACTAGTCATGTGCGTGGCCTTTTAAGTTTAAACTAATTAAAATTAAATAAAATGAAAACTTCAACTTCTTAGCTACTCTAACCACATTTTGAGTGGTTACCACAATGGCCAGGCACAGACATTTTCATTACCACTGAAGGTTCTACTGGACAGAGCTTTCTGCTCTGCTCGCTCGGGACCCTTGCGGGTCCCAGGCCCTGGCACCATGACTGCCTGGCGAGGGGCCAGAGTGTACCGGGTGGCAAGGAGGCCCCCTCTTTACGGGTACAGAAACTGGAATGCCAAGGAGGTTACAGAGTTAAGACTCCAATTTAGAAGCACCCCATACAAGGATGACTTCTCATCCGTCTTCAGTCCCAGATGGAAACAGAACCAGGTCAGTACACAACAGTGAGGTGGACTTTGACACCTTGACAACATGGTTCTTGGGCTGAAAGCACGCTGGCTGTCTCAAAGCCCTACCTGTCCACCAAAACCAAATGTCAAGAAATAACTAATATCTCAGAAATATAAGTTACACACTTTACTGTGTAAAAATTTACCTTCTAGTTTTGCCTGTGCCGCAAAGCCCTGCCCTTCCGTGAGCATGGAGGAAAATCGATGCTAATCACTCCTTCTCGTGGGCAGGTCTGGTTTGCTAGCGCAGCGCACACTAGCAGCCGCCGACCAGGACAACCCAGGCCCCTCACAGTCAGAGGACAGCGGAAGCATTGCCTAATGGATGATCCACAGAGCTGGCTTGATTTATATTTTATTCTAAACCAATTTGGGGTTGATGCAAAACAAAGAAAAACATCTTTGAAGTTCTGAAAAACGGGACTTCAAAGATGTTTTCCTTTCTTCTTCATTGAATCCACGGTTTTTAGACTGTTTCCTGCATGTCTAAACAAAAAAGCATTTGTTGAGAGATTTCAGGTCCTGATTGACTTAAAAGAGGCTTTGAAATCAAGGGACAATTAAATTTACTTTTAGCTACATAGAAGAAGGCATGGTATTCACTGCTGTCAAGCATCGTGGGGAATCTCTCCTCATAAAATTCTACATTTCCTAAATTAAGTTATAAACCCATTTTCCCTGGGAGAGAGACAGTTTTAATCGCATGGCCCAACAAATACAATTATGGCTTAGGCTTCTTTACATACTTTCTCTCTATAATATTCTAATAGCTTTATCATTAAGATGACCACCAAGTTTTATTTGTTTGGTATTTCTCCGGGATAAAGGGAGAATATAAACTAAGAAGTCTTGGGAACAGCTCTAAATGACAGGGAAAAAAATCAAGGCAGGCAAGTATCTTGTACTTGTATGAATAGCTCTCCTTGTGGCAACAATGCCAAATGAAAAGGGCAGTTAAAAGCAGTATGAGAATTACGGGTGTTTATTTACCCAAAGCCTTGAGTGACATAGAGCTAAATGCACCTGGAGGTGTGTCCGCCTTCCATAGTTCTTGGCCCCCCAGCTTACCTGAAGAGTGGACTGTCACAGCACACGCAATGATACATTCCTGCCTCCTCGTTATTCAGGCAGATCCCACTGAAAGGCTAAAAGTAAAACAGAGATGTCATGTTCAGTTTCTCACACTACCAGCAGATGAGAGAGCCGATCTGAATCCTAGATGAGTCTCCATATCAAGGAATTTCTGTATTAATTTGACAAAGTGCAAATATTACTAGACAGAAAATTAGAATGCATCGACGAAGCAGCCTGCAGGCTTATTTACAGCTGGCTTTTATTGTGCCAAATATTCGTATTATGACATTAATCATGCTTTGTATTTATATAGCACCTTTCATCCAAGAATAGCAAAGTCAGTGAAAAAGCCGGAGAGCAGAGTCTTGTCTTCTGCGATCGTAGTCCACTAACACATTTCAAAATCTCCAGTGGAAGAGAGAATACAAATACAAATAGAATATAATACAAATAGAAAGCAGAGTTCAGGTAGGCCAGGGGGTGTGCCCTTAGTAAGCTTCCCCTGGTATTTAGTACACTGAAATTTTTTGTTTTTGAAACAGTCTGATTTTGTTGCCCTTGGTAGAGTGCCATGGCACCGTAGCTCACAGCAACCACAAACTCTTAGGCTTGAACAATCCTCTTGCTTCAGCCTAAGAGTAGCTGGGACTGTAGGTGCCCACCACAACGCCCAGCTAGTTTTAGACCGCCTCACTCTTGCTCAAGCAATCCACCTGCCTTGGCCTCCCAGAGCGCTAGGATGGCAGGTGTGAGCCACGGCACCCAGCCAGCACACTGCACGTACAATAAATGTTAAACAGTGAACTAGAGCCCCTTGGTGCCTAGGATCCTACTTAGGTGAAATTACTACACTAGTTGTGGCTTAAAGAGTTTGAAAGTCTGCAAAGGTATTTCAAGAGGAATGCAGGGAGACGTAAGGCAAGTTGGCTGAGTCAAGATTTTTTTAAATGTTATTTTACAAACAGGATGCCTCCCCCTTTTTGTTAACAAAGGCCATTTTTGCCCTTTCCTTTTGCCATCTCCTATGTTGAAGAAAATTAAAGATAAAGAAACGTTTGCACAAGCTAAGCACAAAGACCCACGGTCTCAGTGCCTGGTGACAAGCACTTATCCCACTTTATAGGCTGTAGGAGAAGCTAACCCACAGAAAGGTTCACAAGTGACAAAGCTGACTCAGGAAATCACCTGGACCCTTTTGCCCTCTCCAGATTCCTCGACTCCAAAAATTCACAGGTTGTACATGGAAATTCCCTGTGGTAGTATTAACAGCACATTTTCAGCAAGTGGCACAACAGACAATTTGAAATTAACCTTCTGAGCCTACCATCTGGGCACACTTGGAGGTTTTCCCTCTTTAAAAACCACAGACTTAGCTGCAGAAATCCAAGCAGTACTGAGCTGGTCTTTTATGGCCCATTTCGTCAAATGCCTGATCCCAACACTGGCACTGATGGGCATGTATAATGAAGTGGGTTGCCCATCCTCCCTCGGGGTTGCGTCCCCTCCAGGCGAAAGGGCAGCTAGTCCAAAGGCCAATCTAGAAAAGCCTATTCATAGGATTCAGGTGGCCTGATAAGTGTCAAAATATAACTGCATCTTTGCAGGGAGCAGCTGGGCAGAGGAAGTGACAGGGAACTGCTATCACAGTAAAAAAAAAAAAAAGTAATAATAAAAATAAAGAATTCAAATGAAAAGGAATCTTTGGCCAACATACTTTACAAAATGACAACTAGCTGCTCCCTCCTTGCCGAGCTTCCTACTGTGTCCCCTCCCCTTTCCCCAATTTTAGACGGGTCCTTACTATCTCTTTAGGAGCCAAACTCCGCTTCTAGCTCAGGTGTGTTCCAGCATTTCCACCCCAGAGCTGGGCTGGGTGCTAATACTGCAGATATGGCAGGGGTGGGGAACAAACCCACAGTTCCTGCACTCACAGAACTTGCCACCAAGAGGGGAAGAGACAGGTGGTGACAGCTGTGACAGAAATGGCATACAGTTTGGGTAACATCGTGTCCTTCCCCATGAAGGGAGTTTTTGTGAAGGTTTTCAGCATTAGATACTCACTGAGATGGTGGCAGGGGATGTCTTTTTTCCCCCTTAACCTTTTATTACTATTATTTTTAAATGCACAGCTGATTGATGTTTATTATAGAAAATTTTCAAAACACTGATCTGGGTGTTGAAGGATGAGTAAGAGTTAATCAGAGGAAGAAATGGAAGAGGATTTCTGGCCAGCAGAACAGCTGGGGGAAGGCCACACACGGGGAAAAGGCTGAGGTAGAGAATGGGCAGAGAAAGTGCTGGAAAGGCAGGAGGGGCCGGACCGGGTTAGCCCAAGGTGAAGAGCCTAAACTCAGTCCTACCCCAATGCAAAGCTACTGGAAACTTGTGATCGGGGTGTACACCTGCCCAGAGATGGGTTTTGTTAATAAATAAATAAATACACACACACATATAATTTAACCCAATTAGCAGGAAATAGGACAGAGCTAGTTTTTAGGAAGCTCATTTGATATCCAGATGAAGAATGCATTAGAGAAGGGACAGGAAGCTGCTGGAGGCAGAGAGTAATGCCACATTGGTCACTCACAGACCTGGAGACCACTCCTGCTCAGACAGAGCAGTGGAAACAAAGAAAAGAGAGCCAGAAATAATTTTAGAAGAGAAAACTGAAGGGACTAGCTGTAGAGAGAGGGGCTGGGGTTAGAGACAGAGTGACATTTGAGATTCCCCTGGGATTTCAAGGTCTGTCTGGACTATTTGGAATGAATGACCGCAGATAATTTCACATGCAACCATTACAAGGGTGGGGACAGAGCCAATGGAAACCAACAAGGGACCCCCACTAGGCCTATGGGACAAAGGAAGGGAGGGAGAAGTGACCAGGACCCAGTGTGGCTGCAGCTGCAGGTGGGGGCTGCCGCCTGTAGGACAGGAACAGCACTGCTGGCCTGACCCCACAGAGGCCCCTGGACCCGGTCATTTCTCCATCCTACCGTTTGATCTTGCTGGTGTCTCCCGCTGGCTAAACTATACTGGTAGCCAGAGGGAAAGGGGGCTGCTCACTCTTTCCAGAGCTCAGAACCAGGAGAAGCCCGGGGACAGTGGGTCTGGAGGCCAGACAGAGAATGACCCGCATGAAACCTCCCTTCTATTGATACCCAACTTGCAGTTACTGCTCAGTCAGGCTGTAAATCCTTTCCCTGTCTAGCAGAGGGCTAGCAATTTCACTGTCTCTGGATAAAAACATGTGCAACTGAATTTTAATTTGGAGCCACCAAAGGGAAGCCTTCCAGGTTTTATTTCTCTTCTCTCAGCCTAATGAAGAACAGTTCTGCAGTGTTCTAAGCAGAAACAGGCTATCAGAAAGGGATTTATAACATTAGTTAAAATAATGGATGGTGCTCATTTTGTAAAATAGCCAAATGCACAAAGTATATTGCACCATCTGTTTGCAAAGCTCACAGATTTATTCTCCTAAACATCTGGAGCTCAATGTCTAGGCCTTGTGTATATACCCAACGCTGCCTGGTTCTGTACCTGAGAATTAGGGATGCCTCAGAATATTCTGGGAACACACACAACGGCTCCTAGGCTATCTATGACATGAAATTCCCTTGTGCTATCCCCAAGAACGGCTAATGTGGTCTCTCCCCCAGTGAGGACTTTATTAAAATCTCACCCACAGGGAGTTTTTAAAAATACCATCATTTCGCAAAACTCTATTGGGATGTGCTGGCCTGTCTGACAACTTCAGCATCTGATCAACTGAGGGCCATGTGCACATGGACAGCTACCTTAATTCTGCAGGGAATGACAAAGGAAAAATATAAGTCCTGTACAACATGGCAAAACCACTGTGCTGTGATCCACTTCACAGATAAAAACGTCTAATAAACAAAGTTCAACAGCTAAATTCCAGTGGCTATATTAGGGTCTAAGATAGAATCCTAGTTAAGAAACACAAGATTATAAAAATTTAAAAAAAAATGGTATTCTAAGAAGAAACGACTGAGCGTTGTTCTCCCTGGAAATACATGAAACTGCTGAATGCAATTGATTTTCCGAGTATCAACTGTAGCCGTAGCATTTTAGGCACCGGGGCCTATCAGGGCGATGGTGGCTGCTATGGAGGGCGAGTCTTGGAAAAGCAAACCTGGCTCCGGGCCGGGAAGAGGCTTCCCTGAGAAAGTGAGTCTTGGGGGCTAAGCGCTGCAAGGTCGGTGTGAACTAACCAGAGGGAAAGGTGGGGGAAAGAGGATGGAGTATGGGGTGCAAGAGCCCTGGAAGAGAAGGGAGCCCAGGGTGTGTGGGAGCCCAAGGGACACTGCAGACAGAACAAAGCGTCAAAGACGCAGGATTTCAGGATTCGGTGGGAGGGAGCCATTGGGGCCTTTTTAGCCATTTAATGTTTTTCTCTATCCTTGAAAGCAGCGAGCAGCCACTGGAGGATTCTGGACTGGGGAGTACTGCGGTCAGATTCGTATCTTCCAAGACCTCTTTGGCTGCGTGCATATGAGAATGGTTGGCCGGAGCAAGGATGGCTGGGTGTGGGGAGGTGACCAGGCCCTGCGGGGAGGTGAGAGCACTGGAGGGAAGTGAACTGACTGGAAGGTTATTTAGGAGGCAGAACAGAAGTGATGGGAGCCAGGTGGCCAGGAGGCAGTTTTGGGTTTCTACACCTCAATGGATATGAAGTCATGAGAGTGGGAGCCCGGGAGGAAGACCAGCTCTGCGGCTGGACGGCCAGGAGTTCGGTTTGTAGACGGATCTATGCCAATCTCCCCGTCACCCCCAGAACCTCTAACCAGAAGACTGTGAACCACTGTAGCTTACCGGTTCTGTTCCTTTTTCTCTCGTGACGTGGAACTGCTCCGGGGTCAGTTTCTTTCGCCATTCGCTCTTGGTGAGAGATGGCTCACACTTTGTAAGAGACCCTGTATTGTTGAAAGGAAATTTTTCTTTTTATTAAAACAAAAAATGCGATGAACTTTTCTTCCCTGACCTTGTTCCTAACGTGCGCTGTTGCCCAATGGAATAGTCCAGCCGCCTCACCACACGCCCGGCCACAGGGGCTTCATTCTTCACAGGGACCAGCCGTCTTGGGTACAAAAGGCCTTCACTGACTACTTAATTTAATAATAAATTAGTAATAAGTAGAGAGCTGCTTTTCTCATCCTCCTGGGGCACAGAAGCTAAAGAGGCAGCTGAAAGAGGAAAGATGGCGGAATAAATTGCCCTCAGGTGCCTGAGAGTGGAAACTAATCCTGTTCCTGCCACTTTAGAGGGGCAGCTCCCGGCAGGCTCCAGCTGAGCACCCGTGAGGGGCTCAATGGAAAAGAACCTTCAGCTAGTAAGTTATTAAACTCGCCTCCCTTGCTGGTTTATAAAGATATCTCCAATTTTGTTTGTCAAGGGAGGTCTTTATTGAAAAAAAATTTTTGCATGAAAAAAAGAGACTCCTATAGCATACATTATTGCAAGGGAAACAGAAATACTATAACTTATTATTATGCTTTGTGGGTTTTGTCCGTATTTTGTTTTCCTTTCTTCCTCCTCCCTTTGGCTTCCATATGACTAGTTTTCATCTGGGTAAGTGTAAACAAAGTAACTGAACAATACTCTCTTTAGCCAAAGGGGGCAGAGAGTCCAACTTCTATGATAAATGTTTTAATCAGCCAACATTAAGAATTTGAAAGGATTTTATAATCTGCCCAACTCCTCAATTTACACATGAGAAAAGAGAAGCTCAAAAGGTTAGTAATCCGACCTTAACATTCAAAATGAAATGTGAAACGCCTGTGACGTCAGCAGCTATCTATCAAACACGTCAGAAATTACACTTGAAATTCATTTCTGGTTTCAATAAAAAAAGTCCTAAACAATACTTCGGCAAGAAAAGACTTATCTTCATCACTGGTTTCTAATACTGTGCAATATTGTATTTGCCGTGTTGTATACTGTTGTTTATCATTGTTTACAATTTACTAAAAGGGATTTTACCTGTTAAACATACTAAAAGTTGTCTTAAATATATTTTTTATATGGCTACAGGGATTTCTCTTTACTATGGAAATTAGCTCTGAAATTTTCCTATAGAAACAGATCTCAGTTAACACACACTTTCTCAGGAACTCATCACTTTGAGCCGTGTATTTATGTGATAATTGTTCCTGCGCAGTGGCCTGCAGAGTTATCACGCTGAATGCCAAGTAACAAAGGCAGAAGGAAGTAGGTTTTTAAAAATCACCATTTCTGCAACCACCAAAATAAGAACTGATTCAAGTAAGAGTCATCGGAGGATTCTAAAACCCCTGGGTGTTTAGTCCACTGAGAAACAGAACAGTCACGCCTCAAAATACAACCCAAAGGAGCCAGATGGCTCACACCTGTAATTCTAGCACTCTTGAGTTCAGGAGTTTGAAACCAGTCTGAGGCAGGGCAAGACGCTGTCTCTAAAAATTTCTACTAAAAATAGAAAAATTAGTCAACCGCAGTAGTACACATCTATAGCCCCACTACTCAGGAGGCTGAGGCAGGAGGAATGCTTGAACCCAGGAGTTCAAGGTTGCTGTGAGCTACTCTGCACACTATACAGGGTGACAGAGCAAGACTCAGTCTCAAAAAAACAATAAAACAAAAAAAAACTGTATCCCCAGTTATTAATTACAAAGAAGAAAATCTGTCTTAATAATGGAGAAATCCAGAAGTCTCCACCTTAACTAAGTAAAGTTAACTTCACCAATAGTGAGACACGCTCTATCCCCCTGATGTGATGCATTGAGCAGGGCAGAACGTGACCAGGAGAGTTTTGCTGCCCAAAGCGTTTATCTATGTATAATCATGAAGAAACAATCACATAAGTGAAAACTGAGGGCAATTCTGCAAAACAACTGCTCTCCACAACTAAATGCAATATGAGACCCTTTGGGTTGGGGGCAGGAAACACAGCTTAAAAAGACATTATTGATATACTGGGGAAATGTGAATATGAACTCTATATTAGACAAGGATGTTCAATTTCCTGAGTAGGAAACCTATCCTGTGATTTTGGTTAAAACAAATCTCTTTGGTCTTAGGAGACATGCTGAAACATTTAAGGGTAAAGTGTTACAACGTTGGCAACTGACTCTCAAATGGTTCAGCAAGATAAATATATAAATACATGTGAGTGTGTGTTAATCTAAACCTTTTCTGAAATAAGAAAGCTTATTTTAAAAATCGCCTTTTGGATGTCTATCCCTATACTATTAAGCACTACTGTACAAAATCCCCAGACTAGGGAGTCAGTCTTCATTATAAACACAAAATAACTAATCTCTTCTAGCCCATGAGGAAAACGAATAAACAAAAGATCAAAATGGCTCATTCCCCTGAAGTCTCAAAGTACCATGGTGATTATTACATTTCTTCAGCTAGTTCTTTCCATCCCTCCACCATGGGTGTTTCAACCTTTTTCTGTTCTCTACCACCTCCCACCTCCCTCTCCACAGATGAGTTCATGTTTGAGAAATCAAAAGCCCCCACAAAAGAAATCCCTCGACTTCGGGCTACCAAACCATGACACTTTACCTACACCCACCTTCCTCCTTCAGTCTGGTCCAGGGAAACAAGTGGCAGTGTCCTCCTATTCATGTTTGTTTTGTTTGTTTCGCTGCCTCTGCTCATGATCCTATCTCCTCTGTCCTCTCTAAAGATCAAGATTCATAGATTGTCCCACTGTAGCTCAGTTATCAACTTGTCACACTCCACTGGCTCTTGCCATTTGCATCCAGATATGCTGAGTCTTTCAAAGTAAGAAAAGTAACACAAACCCCATTTTCCTCACACGGCCCCCATCACCCAGATACTATTCTTTTTCTTGTGTCCTTCACAACCAAATTTCTTGAAAGGGTTGTCTATACTTTCTCACCTCTCAGTCACTCCTCAAAACATCAGCACCTACCCCTTGACTGCAAGAATCTGTCCTCACTAAGCACTCTCTTAGGAAAACCAGTGAAGGCTCCATCCTTACCTATTGACCCCTGACAGTATTTGGCAGTACCAGCATTCTTTTTTTTGGAGACAGAGTCTCATTTTATTGCCCTTGGTAGAGGGCCGTGGCGTCACAGCTCACAGCAACCTCAAACTCTTGGGCTCAAGTGATCCGGTTGCCTCAGCCTCCTGAGTAGCTGGGACTACCCTCGCCCACCACAATACCTGGCTATTTTTAGAGACGGGGACTCCCTCTGGCTCAGGCTGGTCTCGAACCTGTGAGCTCAGGCAATCCACCCTCCTGAGCCTCCCAGAGTGCTAGGATTACAGGCGTGAGCCACCTCGCCCAGCCCTAGGCATTCTCTCTTTTATAGTATGTTCCACTGGCTCCATGACACCAAATTCTCTCAGCTCTGCTGTTACCCCTGCCCATGTTCTCCCTCACTCTCCTTTCTCAAGCCCTTCCCTGAATAACGGTGTTCTTCCTAGGCTTTCTTCTGCCATCACTCTGGACCCGCCGCGTGGATGATTTTATCCACTTAGTAGCTTAAAGTACCTGGAAAGTATACAGCTTTAAAGTAAAGGTTTTCAACCTTTCTTTTCTCACAGCACACTTGAACCTATAGTTAAACTTCCACAGCACACTTAAATAATGTTGATCAAAAAAAGGTTAAAACGTACTGTGCTGTGAACTTCTTTGAAAATAATTAATGTTCTTTAAAAATCTCCATTGCACACCTGAGATTCTCTCATGGGCACACCAGTTGAAAATCACCAATCTACATGAGGAGGACTCCCAAGTCCATTTTCCCTCCATCCTGGGTCTCTCTGCTGAGTGCCAAGACCATATACAATTGCCCCCTTGATGTTCCCATTTGGATGCCCCACCTCAATCTACACACACTAAAGAACTTCGTGTATCTCCTGACCACACCCCAATCTGCTCTTTCTCTTGCACGCTCAGGTTCACCAACACCATGTTTCAAGCCAGAAACCCAGACCAACATCTATGACTCTTCCCCTGTGACTTCATTTCTTAACTGGGTCTTTCTGTGTTGCCCAGGCTGGGAAGCCCAGCACCTGTTCACAGGTACGATGACAGCTCACTGCAGCCTTGAACTCCTGGGCTCAAGTGATCCTCCCCCTCAGCCTCCCTAGGAGCTGCGACTATGGGTATGTGCCACTGTGCCTAGTCCTAATATTTTCTTTTTAGTTTAAAATGTATACGTTTTAAAGTGTTAAAGAATTCCTTCATCTAAATTCAACACAAAAATGCATTTTTCATGGTTCTTTTTAATCCTTACCTACATGTACCTTTTATACTATTACTGTGTGCGAAAGGCTTAGTGGGCAGCAACAATGTTCAGACTAGCTTTTGTTTCAGCACTGATTATAGAACGTTTAGCTACAAATCTTCCAGTCTAAGAAGACTTGGTCAAGGGCACACAGACCCTGCCTTGCTAGTGCAATGACAAATGCTTGGTTGGGTGCACTCAGGTCCAGAAACACGTGGTGTGCATCACTTTGAGAGGTTTCTTTGACCTGGGTGTTAGGGCGAATGTGACGCACCCCACCCCCCAACTCCTGCTTAAACATTCGTATATTGAAGTCTTTTCAGAACCTTAAAATGTGACTGCATTTGGAGATAGGGCCTTTGAAGAGGTGATTGTGTTAAAATCAGTTAAATCACAAAGAGGGGTTCCTAATCCAATAAGGCTGGTGTCTGGGCGCCAGTGGCTAGAAAGAGGTTTTGATGCGGGGCTTCCTGTCCTTCTGTGGGTGCAATTACTCTCTGTCCTCTGTACCTGTGGTTCCCAACCCCCAACCCGAGGACTGGTAGCACTCCATGGCCTGTCAGGAAGAGGCCACACAGTGGGAGTGGCAAGCAAATGAGCAAAACTTCATCTGTATTTACAGCCGCTCCCCATCACTCACATCACCGCCTGAGCTCCACCTCCACCAGATCAGCAGCAGCATTAGCTCCTCAAAGGAGCAAGAACCCCACTGTACACGGTGCATGCCAGGGATCTGGGTTGCATGCTCCTTATGAGAATCTGCTGCCTAATGATCTGAGGTGCAGACATAATGTGCTTCAGTCATCCCCAGTCTCCCCCCACCCCAGTCTGTGGAAAAATTGTCTTCCAACGTGTTGGTCTTTGGGGGACCCCATGTTTCCCAGATTCGCTCTTCCCTATCTTTTTCAGAGTCTCTTGCTAACTTAACTAACAAAAAGTTTGGCTGCAGCTGGTATTGTACCAGATAGCTACACAGCTTTACCTTGAATTATGCTCTTTTTCTCTCTGTATACTGATTTGCACAGGCCATGTACCTTCTTGGTGATAGGTTCCCATGGGGAGGGCCTTGATTTTCTCATCCCTAAGGAAACCCACTCTTAGACCCACTGGTTGCCTCCCTCGGGTTTTGCTAACCTTCTGGTTAATTAGCAGGTGCTATGCTGCTAATTACCACACGTAAGCCAGACTTATCTCTATAAATGCCTATCAAACCGAAAGGAACCCATTACAAACTGGTATACAGAGAACCCTCAGCCCAGCCAAATCTGCAGTGGGCACTCCCACCACAACCTTACGCCCAGGATGGTTTCCTACCAAAGACACATCTAGAAACAATGTTTTCCTGAAACAACAGTTTTCACTTTCTTTCCTCTTTCAACTTGTTCTTAGTCAATCTGAATGACAGAATCAATCACAGGAGCCTTGCCTCTGGGCGCATCAGAAATCTCAGACTGGATTATGCTCCTGTATTATTTTTGAAAGAAGCGCACTCGACCGGCATAAACCTCACAGAACACCAAGGCTTGTAGGAAAGGTCTTTACTGGCGGGGGGAAGCTGCAGAGCAGTACTAAGGAGGAGGGGAGAAAGAGATAGAAATGGGGGGAGAGAGGAGAGGAGAGAAGGAAGAGAGAGAGAAGACACATGGTGGGGAGAGAGAGAGACAGAGACAGAGACATGAGACACACGGAGGGGGGGAGAGAGGGAAAAGAGAGAGAGCAAAAGACAAGTGCACCTTATATAGACTCGGTTAGAGGTGACAGGATGGTAGAACAGCCAATAAGGTGTTACTGCTCTGGTGCAAAGAGCTGCAGGGGGCGGGTCATAAGTTTCAACTTTTCAGTGGGTAATTGGGATAGGGAGATGAAGTTTTGCAATTATCTAACAATTTTGGTATCTTCCCATTTCCCCAATTTCTAGAGAGAAAGCAACTGGGGGAAATGAGAAGATAACAAAATGACATAGGAGCATTCTGAAGCCCATAATGTAGCTACATTTTTGTCCTTTCCATAATTATCTATGCAATTATAACTGACACTTACTATATGCTTGCTAAATGCCAAGCATTATAATATTTATTTTAAAAAAATTTTTACTCTGTACAACTCTACTATTATCATTATTTTATAGAATAAAGCGAAACCCTGAGGTTTAAGCTTACTGAACTAAAGAAATGAGTCCAGGCTCTGCGCCTGTGGCTCAGTGGGCTAAGGTGCCAGTCACGTACATCTGAGCTGGCAGGTTCGAATCCAGCCCGGGCCCACCAAACAACAATGATGGCTGCAACCAATAAATGGCCAGGTGTTGTGGCGGGCGCCTGTAGTCTCAGCTACTTGGGAGGCGGAGGCAAGAGACTGGCTTGAGCCCAGGAATTGGAGGTTGCTGTGAGCTGTGATGCCAAGGCACTCTCTCCAGGGTGACAGCTTGAGGCTCTGTCTCAAAAAAAAAGAAATGAGTCCAAAGACACTGTTTTGGCCTGAATACCTGTGTTCTCCCTGTTCCCTCCCCCCAAAATCCATACGTTGAAGCTCTAACCCTTAATGTGACAGTATTTGGAGGCAAGGTCTTCAGAAGATGATTAGGTTTAGATTAGGTAGTGAGGATGGGGCTCTCGTGAGAGAATTAGTGTTCTTCTAAGAAGGATCTTCTCCTTCTTGAGCATTTGTTCTCTCCATATGAACATAAGAGGAGGGTCCACATCAGGAACAAAATCTGTCACCGCCTTGATCTTAGATTCCCCAGCCCTTTGATCTTAGAGTTCTCATGTTGTTTAAGCTACCCTATCTACAGTGTTTTATAACAGCCTGAGCTCAGACACAGAGTCAGTGTCCCTTGATGCACAACCCTTCACCACAGAACTATTACTTGTTTATCATTTTTAATGAATGCCTAATGGTTCGTTGAGTTGAACTTCCATGATTTACTTAAGTATTCCTTAACTGATTTGGGTTTTAGCCAGTTTCCAGTTCGTAAGAGTGGTGTTGTTAAAAACATCTTTGCACATATAAGCTTTGTTCTTCTTTTGAATTATTTCCTTTGAATACACTCCCAGAAGAGGTAATTGATAAGTTACCTAGCTCCTGTTAGGTATTGGTGTCTGGTCAAATTATAATGTTGGGGAAGAACTTCAGATCCCAAGGTAATTCATGAGGCTGTTTCTGACAGCACCACGTACAGCCAGGAGGAAGTTTTCACAAAACCCACAATCCCATCTAAGGGGGATAAGGAAAGCGCCAGTCCTCAGTTGTGATGTTTCGTCCACCTGGGGTTCTCAGCCAAAAACAATGTTCATGGCACTCAGCAGGTTGACTAGAGATACCGGGGTTACCAAGGTCATAGGGTAAGTGCCTTTATCTAAAAGGTGTCCCAAAGGTTGCCATGCATAGGGAAAATTTAAAAACTCATACTTTTTATATTTATATATCAGCAAATAGAGAAATAGTGTGTAAATATTAGAAAATAGTGTAAATTTTTTGTAAAATTTTGTCATGAATGTTTGGCAAATAAAGGTATATTTAGTTACAATTTCCCATTTGTCCTATGTATAAATGTATGTATGTATGGCGACCTTCAGGACACCCTGTAGTTATTTACTTCTTTAACACTACATTTTGAAATTTTCCGGGCATAAATTAAGTTCCAAATAAATTAGGACATTTCCACCAGTTAGGTATCTCTAAATGTCTTCAACGGACACATATAAAATTGGACGCAGAGGTGGGCCAGCTGAGGGAAGCCGACAGACAGGGGCACCAAACCACCCTGATCTGACAGGGAATGCTTGTTGTTGAAATGTTAACTGTGCCCCAATTCAAGGGGGGAGCCAAAGGAATTTCTCAGGAAACACACACACCCTTCACCTTGGTCCCATCTCAGAACCATTAACACCGTCACTTTAAGGAGGGTACGAATGATTAGCTTAGTCTCCCTGGGCCCCACACAGACGCATGGCAATACCACAGGGCAATCCTAAATCTAAACTGCCAGCTTCTCAGGTGCGACAGGGTGACAGACGAGCAGCCCTCGCAGGACAACGCCCTGGATAAACGTTAGCAGCCCCTGAGCCCCACATTTTTGGCCAAAGAAAAAAACTGTGTGCACACAGGGGTCCGCTTCAAAGTTTACGAGGAGTGGGATAAGGGCGCACTGGACGAGTCTCAGGAGACAGAAAAGCGCCCAGCCCGGACCCGCGCTCGGAGGTAGGTCGCAGTGAGGGACGTGAAACCGACAGCCAGGAGGCGGCGGCCGGGCCTGCTAGGCCCGCGTCCTACCTGCGTCCGCGCGTCCGGTCCCCGCACCGGGCGCGCCGCCGCCAGCTCGGCCCAGCACTGCCCGCCGGGGCGCCTCTCGGAACAGCAGGCCCGGGAGGGCTCGGAGGAGGCGCGACATGGTGCTAGAGGGCCCGTGCGCGGCGCAGCCCCGCCCCTGCCGCGCGCCTCCTCCCCCACCCGCACTTCGGCTCCTCCCTTCCCTGCCTTTGGCCTTCCCCGGCCCCTTCCGCCCTCCTTTCTGCCTCTCGAACTTCGCTCCGCCTATACCCACGCCTGCCACTCCCAGCCCCGCCCCTCCTCCAAACCCCGCCCCTTTGCTTCAGTCCCGCCTCCACCACCTCTCTCAGCTCCTCCCCTCCTCCAGCCTTGTCCTGCGTCCTGCGCCCAGCTACACTCCACTCATCCCTTTCCCAAACACAGATCTTTTTTATTATAGTTTGCATTTTCTAGAGTAAATGGAATCCTACAATATGTACTTAAGTTACTACAGTAACTTCTTTCTCTCATTGTAATTATTTTTGCCTGTAACAATTGTTCATTCCTCCTTAGTGTTGAGTAGTATTCCACCTGTGAATATATCACCATGCATTTATCTCGTCACCAGTTGATTTAGGCTGCCCCCTAGTGTTTCATTATTAGGACTAAAGCTTCTAGGAACATCCCTTACAAATCTTTGTATGGACAAATGTGTTTCCTCTTGGGTAAATATTGAAATGGAATGGCTTGATTTAAGGTAGTGGGTGTGACTCTTAAAGAAAAAATTCTAAACCTCTTTGGAAAGCAGTGGTTTTACTTGACATTCCCACTAGTAGTATAGGAGAGTCTAATTTCTCTTTATGTCCAGATTGTTAAATTGTAACCATTCTGTAAGTGTGTAATAATATCTCATTGTGGCTTTATTTTGAACTTAATGATGTTGAGCATCTTTACACGTGCTATCTGTGGTGAATATGTCTTCTGTTTGTGAAGTGTCCTTTTAAATCTTTTGCCTATTTATTATTTGGGTAGTTATTCTTGAGTTTTGAACATTCTATATATATTCTGGATATAAATCTTTTATCAAATTATACTTTACAAAGATTTTGTTCCCAAGTCTGTGGTTTGTCTTTTCTAACTTCTAATAGTGCCTTAAGAAGAACAGAAGTTTTTAATTTTGATCAAGTCCAATTATCCATTTGGTTGTTATGGATTGTCTTATTTTGGTATCAAAAAGAAATCTTTGCCTAACTCAGAATCACAAAAATTTTCTCCTGTCTTTTATCCTAAAAGTTATATAGTTTCAAGTTTTACGTTTACATTTATTATACATTTTGACTTAATTTTTGTAAGTGGCAAAATGTTTTTTCTTTTTCTTTTTTTTGTGTGTGTGTGTCAATATCCAATTGGTTCAGCACCATTTGTTGAAAAGACTACCCTTTCTCCACTGAACTGTCTTGAATCTGTGTCAAAAATCAGTTTTTTCTTCAATATTTGAGTCTATTTCTGGACTTTCTATTCTGCACCCCAACCAATTTGTCTGTTTTTACATCAATACTATAATGTTCTGACCACTGGACTTGGAATCAAGCAGTAATGCTGTACTTGTATTCTTTATCAAGCTGTTTTGGCTACTTTAGG